>MU012866.1:127452-157141 GCA_011074415.1 Stictonetta naevosa | reverse complement strand
GGGAAAGAACTAACCCCCCCCCCCAGACCAGGAGTAATTCTGATAGAGCAGAAATATCCTCTTGCCAACCCCAAGAACCCACAAAACAGAAATCATATGAGAGATTTAGGGTCAGAATGAGAAAGTACTCGGGGATGAATCCTGAGGACCCAGTAGCCCAAGGGCTCTTTAAAGTTCATTTTGTGACTAAAGTTTGGCCAGTTATGCAGAAAAAGCTCCAGAAGGTGGAAGGATGGAGTAAACAGACACTGGAGACCCTGCTGCGGGAAGCCCAGAAGGTGTACGTCAGGAGGGGAGACGAGAAGGAAAAGCAGAGAGTGAAACTAATGGTATTCACAGTGGACCAGGTAGTGAGGCAGAGGGCTGGAGATAGAGGAAAAAAACTTTAAGGGGTTATCGGGCCCAGGATGGAAGGGAGAGGAAGAGAGTTGAAGGAATGACAAATGGGGAAAGCCACCTGTGTTGCAGCCTAAATCCCAGCAGGGACACGCTTTGAGAAGATGTTTTAAGCGTTGCCGGGACAGTCACTTCAAACAGGAGCATCTGGAATGGAAGAAGGAGGAGATGTTGCTGTTATGAATTCAGAATAGGAGAGTCAGCGGTTCTCAGAAAGCTGGTTCCTCCAAAAGTGCTTGATAAATATAGTGGTGGGACCTAATGAAGAAGAAGCAATGTTTCTAGTAGATACTGGGGCAGCTAGGTCATCACTGGCCCATAAAGTGTCAGGGCTTAAATTAACTAATGAAACCCTAAAGGTAACGGGGATAGAAGGGACTAGGATATCATTGCCACTTTTGGGTGACACCGAGCTGAGACTAGGGGATAAAATGATCACTGGCAATTATTGTATGTACCCAAGGCAGGGACTACCTTATTGGGAAAGTATTTGATGATGAAACTGGGCATTCAAACAGTAAGTTGTAAGACTGGAATAATGGTGTCAGTGAAGTTATTGACAGAGGTTGACGAAAAAGACATAGACCCTGTGGTGTGAGTCAAGGAAGGAAATAGAGGAGGGATTAATATTACTCCCCTGAAGATAGGTATGCAGAAGGATATGAGGCAATAAAGCAGAAGCACTACCCTATCTCAATTGAAGGACGAATTGGTCTTAAACCAGTGATAAAAGAGATGATTAAAGATGGGTTATTGGAGCCATGCATGTCTCCATTTAACACTTCTATCCCGCCGGTAAGGAAAGCTGACGGTTCTTACTGACTGGTACAGGATCTAAGAAAGATCAATGAGATAGTGCAGAAGCAGAACCCTGTGGTTCCATATCCATACACTCTGATGAGCAAGATCCCACATGAGCATAAATGGTTTAGTGTGATATATTTAAAAGATGCCTTCTGGGCCTGTCCATTGGACGCCAAGAGCAAAGATATATTCATCTTTGAGTGGAAAGACCATTAAATTGACTGAAAGCAGCAATACAGATGGACAGTTTTACCTCAGGGGTTTATAGAGTCACTGAATTTATTTGGGCAAGTTCTAGAGAAGATTTTGGAACAATTCCAACTGCTGGAAGGAGTGCAAATGTTACAATATGTGTATAATCTATTGTCAGGACAGAAGAAATATTAACTGTTTTACATCGAGGGGGTCATTGGGGAGTTCAAGCGACGTGTGACACTGTGCTACGAAAATATGTATGTGCAGGAATATATACTCTGGCTAAACAAGTATGCAGGGGCTTGTACTGGATCTGGCTGGGATGGAGTTATCTTTCCCTACAGCAGCCCATACAGTGCTGTGCTCTGCACTTGTAGCTAGAACACCATTGGTATCACACCAGTGTTCTGTCTATTGCTGAGCAACACTGGCACAACATCAAGACTCCCTGCAACACCTGCCCCAAGAGTCATCAGGCTGGGGGTGGGCAAGAGGTGGGGAGGGGATATCACATGGGCAGCTGACCTAAATCAACCAAAGGGATATTCTATACTATGTCACACTCAACAATAAAAGGTAGGAAATGGGAAGGAGAGGGGGGGCTCAACCTGTGAGTTGTTTTTCTTTTCCAGCATACTTTCTTCTTCCCCTCTTCTTCTAAGGAGGGCGAGTGAGAGAGTGGTTGTCATGGAGTTCAGCTGCCCAGCAAGGAAAAACCACAACAGTACTTTCTGGTGCCCAACGTGGGGATCAAAGGGTTGAGATAACAGTAGAATTGATTAAAACACTTACAACTAACACACTTACTTGCTAGTCACCATGTTTGGTTTCCTGTTAATATTTTCCTGTTTGATCATGTTTTATGTAATCTGTGCCATGTTCTCTCTTCTCCTCTACATCCAATCGGAGAATGTGCTATAATCTGTGTTCGTTTTTTTAAGTATGCTGTGCTGTAAAGCACTGGCCTTGACCTTAATCTGGTATTCAGGCCCTTCATTGTTGTAATTTTTGTCTTTTGGAAATTATCTTTTAGAGAATATTCAAAATTACACTGCCTTTCTTTCCTCCTCTAGAAGTCAGTTTACGAATAATATCAGGAATGGATAGTGAACACCGGCGCAAAGTGTACCCTCAAGCCATCAGGCCACCAAGGAGCAGAACTCATCTGTATCTCTGGAGTGACAGGGGGAATCCCAACAGCTAACTGTATTGGAGGCTGAAGTGAGTCTAACTGGGAATGAGTGGCAAAAGCACCCCACTTGGACTTGCCAGGAGGCTCCGTGCATCCTTGGCATAGACTCCCTCAGGAGAGGGTACTTCAAGGACCCAAAAAGGTAGCAGTGGGCTTTTGGCACAGCTCCCTTGAGTCCAGTGAAGATTAAGCATCTGTCTACCCTGCCTGGTCTCTCAGTAGACCCTTCTGTTGTAGGATTGCTGAGGGTTGAAGAACAGCAGGTACTAATCGCTACCACAACGGTGTACTGGCAGCATTATCTCAACAACCGAGACTCCCTGATCCCCATCCATGAGTTGGTTCATCGACTCTGAGAGCCAAGGAGTGATCAGCAAGACTCACTCACACAATAGTCCCATATGGCCAGTGCGAAAGTCTAATGGCGAGTGGAGGCTAACGGTGGACTATCGAGGCCTGAACGAAGTAACACCACCACTGCTGCAGTGCCGGACATGCTAGAACTTCAGTACAAACTAGAGTCCAAGGCAGCCAAGTGGTATGCCACAATTGATATCGCTAATGCATTTTTCTCCATCCCTCTGGAAGCAGTGTGCAGGACACAGTTCACTGTCACTTGGAGGGGCATCCAGTACACCTGGAATCGACTGCCCCAGGGGTGGAAACACAGCCCTACCACTTGCCATGGAATGATCCAGACTGCGCTGGAACAGGGGGAAGCTCCTGAACACCTGCAGTACATTGATGACATAATTGTGTGGGGTGACATAGCAGAAGAATTTTTTGAGAAAGGGAAGAAAATAATCCAAATTCTCCAGAAATCTGGTTTTGCCATTAAACAAGGGACCTGCACAGGAAATCCAGTTCTTGGGGCTAAAATGGCAGGATGAACGTCGCCACATCCCAATGGATGTGAGCAACAAAATAACTGCTAAGTCTTCGCCAACTAGCAAAAAGGAAACACAAGCTTTCCTAGGCCCTATGGGATTCTGGAGAATGCATGTTCCACGCTATAGTCCAGTTGTGAGTCTTCTATATTGACTGACTCTAAAGAGGATCGGTTTCACGTGAAGTCCCTGGTGACTGGAAAAGGGAACCATCATGCCGCTTTTTAAAAAGGGTAGAAAGGAGAACCCGGGAAACTACAGACCACTAAGCTGAGCCTCTATGCCTGGGAAGATCATGGAAAAGATCCTCCTGGAAGCAATGTCAAGGCACATGCAGGACAAGGAGATGATTCAAGGCTGCCAGCATGACTTTACCAAGGGCAAGTCGTGCCTGACCAATCTGGCAGCCTTCTATGATGGAGTGACTGCATCAGTTGACAAGGGAAGACCGACCGATGTCATCTACCTGGACTTCTGAAAGGCCTTTGACATGGTCCCACATGACATCCTGGTCGCTAAATTAGAGAGATATGGATTTGATGGGTGAACCATTCCATGGATAAGGAGTTGGCTTGCAGGTCGCACCCAGATAGTGGTAGTTCTTTTGTATGTCCAGGTGGAGACCAGTGATGAGTGGTGTCCCTCAGGGGTCTGTCCTGGGACCAGTACTGTTAAATTTATTTATCAATAACATAGATAGTGGGATCAAGTGTGCCCTCAGCAAGTTTGCAGATGACACCAAGCTGAGTGGTGCAGTTGATACAATAGAAGGAAGAGATGCCATCCAAACAGACCTGGACAAGCTTGAGAGGTGGGACCATGTGTACCTAATGAGGTTCAACAAGTCCAAGTGCAAGGTGCTGCACCTGGGTTGAGGCAATCCCAGACATGAGTACAGACTGGAAGAAGTCATTGAGAGCAGTCCTGCAGAGAAAGACGTGAGAGTTCTAGTGGACGAAAAGCTCAGCATGAGCCAGAAGTGGGCGCTTGCAGCCCGGAAGGCCAACTGCATCCTGGGCTGCATCAACAGAGGAGTGGCCAGCAGGTCGAGGGAGGTGATTGTCCCCCTCTACTATGCTCTGATGAGGCCCGACCTGGAGTACTGCATCTGGGTCTGGAGCAGCTAGGATAGAGTTAATTTTCCTCCTAGCACCTGGAATGGTGCTGTGTTTGCTTTAGGGCAATGTTGATATCACGCTGATGTTTTAATTGTTGCAGAGCAGTGCTCACGCTATGCCAAGGACTTTTCAGTTTCTCACACTGTCCTGCCAGCAGGCAGGCTAGGAGTGCAGCAGGAGCTGGGAGGGAACAGAAGCAGGACAGCTGACCCAAACTGGCCAAAGGGGTATTCCATGCCATCTGACGTCATGCTGAACAATTAGTATGGGGTGGCTGGCTGGGGTGGGGGGGCCGGCTGGGCATTGGTCAGCAGGTGGTGAGCAATCGCATTGTGCATCACTTGGTTTGTACATATGATCAGTAGTAGTATTATTATAATTATTTTCCTTTCTTTTCTGCCCTAATAAACTATCTTTATCTCAACCCACAGGCTGTCATTTCTTTCTGATTCTCTCCCCCATCCCAGAGAGGGAGTGGGGAGGGTGAGTAAATGGCTGTGTGGTGTTTATCTGCCTGCCGGGTTAAACCACGACAGTCAGCTTATGTATGGGAATCAGGGAGTCTTGGTTAGTGTGATAATGCCACCAGTGTACTGTTGTGGTAGTGACTGGCACCAGCTTTTATTCAACCCTCAACCACCCCACAACAGAAGGGTCCTGTGAGAGACCAGGCAAGGTAGACAACTGTTTAATGTCCTCCATCTCCAAGGCAGCTAAGCCAAAAGCCAACCAGTACCCTTTTGGATCTTTGAAGTACCCTCTCCTGAGGGAGTCTATGCCAAGGATGCACGGAGCCTCCAGGCCAGTAACAATGGGGTGCTTTTACCACTCATTCCCAGTTAGACTCACTTTGGCCTCTAACATAGTTAGCTGTTGGGATTCCCCCTGTCACTCCAGAAATACAGAAGGACTCTGAGCCTTTCTATATTGATGGTATTATAGTACACTGTGAACCAGTGTCACATTGAGCCTTATGGTCCCGTGGGTCTGATGTGCCAGGCCATCAAATATACACAGTCCAATAGACCCAATTGTCCATCTCCTCCCCCTAGCTGGAGGCAGGGCCCCTCTAATCCTGGTCACAGTATTCATTATGTGTCTGGGGGATCGCCTGCTGGAAACTGGAGTAGCATTTTTTTCAGAGAACCCCATTTGGGGTTTTTTTTCATTGCTAATAACATACCTGTGCCTCTAAGGTCGAGGTAAAATTTCCATCCTATTTTCTCATATCCTTTCCATGGTCACGCAAGTAAAACCATAAGGTAGTACATGGTACATACCCACTATAGCTCTTTTCATGAACAGAGGGACACATTCCTGATACCTGAGACACTGGTTCCTACAGGTGGGGAGGAAGAAATATTCTCTTTAAGTTGGTTGACCTCTTGGGAAAGCTTCTCCATAGCCAATGCAGGCCTTTAGGGAAGAGGAGAGACTTTATTCGGACTGCCGGAGTTGTTTAGTCAGTTCTTCCACCGTGGGTTCCTCATGGCCTTTCCAGGTCATTACAGCCAATGAGCTGGCATATGATGATGGTACACTCCATACAAACTTCTGCCACATGGGTCACGTACACTTGACTTCATCTGGATCTTTGGATAGCTGTTGGTTGTTTAGGTCATCATTAATCATCTCCAGCATGGATAATTCCATCAGGTACCAATCTCCACGGTGGTCCACTTGCCTGGTTGACATACAAGATCTTCCTTGAAGGGATACCTTTCCTTCACGCCTGACAGGAGACACCTCCAGAGGGTGAAGATTTGTGCTCCTTTTCCGACTGCTTTGTCAATGCCCCCTTCCCTCACTAAAGATCTCAGTTACCTGGCTTCTCTGCTCTCTAATTCCAGGCTATTGGCCCCACTACCCCACTACTAGAGCAACCAGGTGACAATGTGCTCGCCTGGACGATGGCAGAACCTTTTTGCCTGTCTCATAGCTCACCCTGAGATAGCCATCAGGTAGTTATTCATGCTTTTATAATACCTTCCACTTCGTCCTCCTGTTCCCATGATGGGTCAGCCGCTTCGGAGTAACCTGCCTCGTCTTCTTCTTCCTCCTTCCCTGTCTGAGTAGGAGTTTCTTTCCTTTCTAAACAACCTGACTTTCTCATCCATTGTTTCATCTTGCATATATGGGCGATTGATACTGGCACAGTACCAGCCATGGGGCCTGTCACAGGCATTGGAGCAGCTGCAGGCCCCATGGCAGGGGTTGGAATGGCTGGAGGGCCCGTCACAGGGTTTGGAACTAACGCTGGGCCTGTCACAGGATTTGAAACTAACACTGGGCCTGTCACAGGGGTTGGAACAACGGCAGGGCCCACCACAGGGGTTTGAGTGGCCACAGGGCTCATCACAGAGGTTGGAGTGGCTGTAGAGCATATTACAGTGGTTAGAGTGGCTACAGGGCACATTGCAGGGGTTGGAGTTGCTGCAGGGTCTGTCAGGAGGGGTTGGAGTGGTGCTGATTGCATCTTGATAAGCATAGTCCAAGCCCCAGCACGTTGCAGAGATTTGATGATCTTTGGAATTGCCAGAGTGAAGACACACCTTTTTCAAGCATTCTGACTGTTTCTGAGGATTTTATACTTGCTCAGGGGTGAATTTCCAAAGCACTAGAGGTGCCCACTGCTCTAGATGCCTGCTCATATCCTCCCACACTCCCTGCCACTCATAACTATCCTGCCTCAGGACAGATATCTGGGTAGCAAACTTAATTTAACCTTAAACAAAATTTTGAAACAAATTCAGGAGACGTAACAATAGGAACATGCTAGTTTGAACATCCCAAGGATATTCAAAGCTTTGAAGAGCTATCATAACTATCTTGGAGGAGAAGGGGGAGGTGAAGGTGAAAGGGAGAGTGAACAAATGGGGAAAAGCATTTCCCCCTGTCCCTTCCATAGATTGGTTTCCTGAGAAGAGGTAAAAGGTGTAATTATTAATAGTTTCTGAGGTAGGGTTTCCAAAGTATGGAGTTGACGGCAATACTGAGTACAAATAACAGATTAGTGTCATAACCAGCAATTTTATTGTATCATAAGCCAGTGTTACACCGTACAGTAAAATAATAATCTAAAACCAGGCCCTGGAAAGGATAAACAGCACGACAAGAAACACATACAGCAAATAATGTGCTATATAACTCAGTTTGGAAAACAAGCAGAGCAGACCTGAGATCAAAAAAGTCAACATTGCGATTAGCAACTATTAAACTAGTCTCATGATTAGTAATTTTATCATATCATAAGCCAGTGTTACACAGTACAGCCTTAAACCATCCCCAAGAAATGAAAAACAGCACGATAAGGAACACATATGTAGTGGGTTTACGTGGCAAGGTTTTGGTAGCAGGGGGCCATAGGGGTGGCTTCTGTAAGAAGGATCTAGAAGCTGCCCCATGTTTGGTAAGGGCCCCACTGCTGACCAGAGATGAGCCAATAAGTGATGTTGTTTGCGCCTCTGTGAGAGCATGTTTAAGACAGGGGAAAAAAACACTGCGCCACACAGCAGCTGGGAGAGTGAGAGGAGTGAGGAACAGCCTTGCAGGCGCCAAGGTCAGTGAAGAAGGAGGGGGAGAGGTGCTCCAGGCACCGGATCAGAAGTCCCCTGCGGCCTGTGGTAAGGACCATGGTGAAGCAGGTTGTCCCCCTCCAGCCCATGGAGTACCACGGTGGAGCAGGGTTCCATGCTGCAGCCCGTGGAGGAGACCACGGTGGAGCAGGTGGACCTGCACTGACGGAGACTGCGGTCTGTGGAAGACCCCTGCCAGAGCAGATTCCGGGCCGGACCTGCAGCCCGTGGAGAGGAGACCACGCCGGAGCAGGTGACCTGGGGGATCCAGGTTGGAGTAGTTTGCTCCTGAGGGATGGACCCCGTGGTATGGACCCATATCTGGAGCAGTTCTTGAAGAGCTGCTGCCTGTGGGCAGCCCACTCCGGATCGGTTCAGCAAGGACTGCATCCCGTGGGAGGGACTTCACAGCACAGGGGACAAGAGTGACCGAGAAAGAGTGGCGGAGAAGAAGCGCTATAGGCTGACCATAACCCCCATTCCCCCGTTCTCTTGCACCGCTCAGGGGGAGGAGGTGGAAGAGGACAGATGAGGGGGAAGGTGCTTTTGGTTTCTTTCCTTTGTTTCTCACTTCTCCAGCTTGTTAGTAATAGGTAATAAATCTTGCTATATCCCTACGCAGAGTCTGTTTTGCCCGTCACGATAATTACTGTGCGATCTCCTTGTCCTTATCTCAACTCTTGATCCCCTTTCATCATATTTTCTCCCCGTTCCTCTTTGAGGAGGGGGAGCAAGAGAGCGGTTGAGGTTGATCTCGGCCGCCCACCCAAGTAAAACCACCACAACATACAGTAAGTACTGTGTGTGAGAAATAAACTTGTGTTTTTGCAGTGGGAAATTCCACTAATCTTGCATATTCAAAAGTGATTGTGCTGGCATGACAGTGGCTTAGCAGTGGGGAGTATGTTAAGCAGGTAAGGGGAAGGTCCCACTGTTCCAAAATAAGGAGGATAGCTAAGAAAAACAGGACAAACAGTGCAAAATCAGTAAAAGATAAATCACGAGCCCTCTAGTCATGAGAGAAAAAGGAAAAAAAAAAGGAAAAGGAGAAATTAACAGTTGGTCAAATAAAATCGTACATCTATGTTATAGTAATAAGCATCGAGTAGTTTGTGAACCTATAGTACTCAGCCAATAAGGAAACAGGGAAGAATCAAGTGTCGGGTAATACGAAATACAAGGTTATGACATACTTTTTCTGCTTGCAGGATGCCTGCCATTGCAATCATGAATAAAAATGCTACTTCACTGAGATCCTCGCCTGAGCCTGTGTTATTCCCTGCAGCTTACTTCTCACATGTGCTAAACAACATAATTCAGTAAACAAGCACAGTAGAATTGAGATCAAAAAAATGAACGTTGTGATTATCAACTGTTAAATTGATCTGATGCTTATAACAATTTTGTTTTAACACGCTCTTTTCAGATCTGCTGTTATCTCAACCCTTCGGGCCCCACGTTGGGTTGCAAAAGGACAGTTGTGGTTTAACCCAGCAGGCAGCTAAACACCACAAAGCCATTCACTCACCCTGCCCCCCACCAAGTGGGATGGAGGAGAGAATCAACAAGTAAAAGATTGTTAGTTGAGATAAAGACAGTTTAATAGGACAGAAAAGGAAGAGAAATATTAATAACAATCATAATGATAATGGTATTAGTATGTAGAAATCAAATGAAATCAAGTGATGCACAGTGCAATTGCTTATCACCTGCTGACCTATGTCCAGACTGTACCCAAGCAGCGGTCCCCTCCCAACCCCGGCCAGCCACCACTTATTAATTGTTCAGCATGACATCACATGGTATGGAATATCCCTTTGGCTAGTTTGGGTCAGCTGTCCTGGTTCTGTCCCCTCCCAGCTCCTGCTGCACCCCCAGCCTGCACTGGCAGGGTGGTATCAGAAGCTGAAATGTCCTTGACTTAGTGTAAGCATTGCTGTGCAGCAACTAAACCATCAGTGCATTATCAACATTATTTTCATCCTAAATCCAAAACACAGCACCCTACCAGCTACTAGGAGGAAAAATAACTCTCTCCTAGCCCAAACAAGGACACAAGTATGCCTGGAATTGACTGCCCCAGGACTGACTACATAGCACTACCATTTGACATGGACTGATCCAGCCTGCACTGGAACAGGGGAAAGCTACTGAATACCTGCAATCAGGCATACATTCCAATTGAAAAAGATATATTGGCAGCGTATGAAGGGGTTTGAGCTGCTTCAGAAGTGCTTGGTACTGAAGCACAGCTCCTCTTGGCATCCCGACTTCCAATGCTAGGTTGGATGTTCAAAGGGAGGGTCCCGTTTACACATCATGCACCTGATGTTATATGGAATAATGTGGTGGTTTCACCTTGCTGGGCAACTGAATTCCACCATAGCTGCTCTCTCACTTCCCCTCCCTGAAAAAATAGGGGGAGAAAATACAATGGAAAAGGACAAAACATTTGAGATGAGGAAAGTGAGATTGCTCACCAATCACCATCACGGAAAAAAAAGACTCAGCATAGAGAGATTTATATAATTTATTGCCTATCACTAGCAGAGTAGAACAGTGAGAAACTACAAGCAAACTAAAAATACTTTCCCCATCCACCGCCTTCTACCTTCTACCCCCACGATGGGAGTGGGGGGTTGTGGTTAGTCCATAATGCTATGTCTCCGCTGCTCCTTCCTAGTCAATCTTCCCCTGCTCCAACATGGGGTTCCTCCCAGGAGATGCAGTCCTTCCTGAACTGATCCTACGTAGGCTTCCCACAGGCAGTAGTTCTTCAAGAACTGCTCCAGTATGGGGGAGTTTATCCTTCAGGAGCAGACTGCTCCAGCATGGGTCCTCCATGGGCTGCAGTCTCCTTCAGCCCAGATCCACCAGCTTTACAGTGGGCTCCTCTATGGGCTGCAGAGTGGAAATCTGCTCAGCTGTGGTACACAGTGGGCTGCAGAGGGACAACCTGCTCCACTATGGTCCTTTCCACAGATCACACGGGAACTTCTGCTCTAGTTCCTGGAGCACCTCCTCCCCCTCCTTCTTCGCTGACCTTGGTGTTTGCAGGGTTGTTTCTCACTCCTCTCTCCCACCAGCTGCTGTTGCGTAGCAGTTTTTGTTTGTTTGTTTGTTTGTTTCCTCTTTCTTAAATATGCTCTCACAGAGGTGCAACCAGCATCACTTATTGGCTCAGCTCTGTCCAGCAGCAGGTCCCTTTTCGGAGCTGGCTGGAACTGGCTCTTATCTAACATGGGGCAGCTTCTGGGCACTTCTCACAGATGCCACCACTGTATTCCCCTGCTACGAAGCCCTTGTCACATAAACCCAAAACAACACTTCAGAAGAGATTAGGCAGAGTTGCTAAAAAGACTTTCTAGTGACCCACAATTGCTTATGTTGGATGAGGCAGGTGCAGAAAGCTCTGACAAAGTGTGGTCAAAGAGGCAAGACTTAGGAGGTGGATGCATTCATATAAAAGACCCAGTCACATTATCATGAATAATCCACAAATAATTAGACTTTGTGTAAGCAGCATGAATTTACTTTTTGTAAGATACCAAGACTGTATCCTGATTTAACCTTTACTGAAGCATAGTCTCAAATATGTGATGATACATTCTCATAGAATCAGAGAATCATAAAATGTTTGGATTGGAAGGATCCTTGAAGGACATCTAATTCCAACACCCCTGCCATTGACAAGGGACACCATCCACTAGACCAGGTTGCTCAAAACCCCATCCAGCCTGGCCTTAAACACTTCCAGAGATTGGGCATCCACACCTTCTCTGGGCAACCTTTTCCAGTGCCTCACCATCCTCAGAGTAAAGAATTTCTTCCTTATATCTAATCTAAACCTAACCTTTTTTAGTTTAAAACCATTACCCGTCATCCTATTACTACATTCCCTGTAAGAGTCTCTTTCCAGCTTTTCTGTAGGGCCTCTATAGGTACTGGAAGGCTGCTATTATGTTTCCACAGAACCTTCTCTTCTTCATGCTTAACTCCCGAAACTCCCTCAGCCTGTCTTCATAGGAGAGGTGTTCCAGCCCTCTGATCATTTTCATGGTCCTCCTCTGGACTAATTCTAATACATCCATGTCCTTCTTAAGGTCTCACAAAAGCAGAGCAGAGTGGGAGAATCAGCTCCCTCAACCTGCTGGTCATGCTTCTTTTGATGCAGCCCAGGATACAATTGGCTTTCTGGGCTGCCAGCACACATTGCTGGCTCATGTTGAGCTTCTCATCCACCAACATGAACCAGGTCCTTCTCCTCAGGGCTGCTCTCAGTCTACTCTCTGCCCAGCCTGTATTTGTGCTTGGGATTGCCCCAGCCCAGATGTAGCACCTTACACTCGTCTTTATTGAACTTCATGAGGTTTGCACAGACCCACTTCTGAAGGCTGTCCAGGTCCCTCTGGATGGCATCCCTTCCCTCCAGCGTGTTGACTGCGCCACACAGCTTAGTGTCATCGGCAAACTTGTGAGGGTGCACTCAATCCCACTGTCCATGTCACCAACAAAGATGTTGAACAGCACCGGTCCCAATACCGACCCCTGAGGAATGCCACTCCTTACTGATTGTCATCTGGACATCGAGCTGTTGACCGCAACACTTTGAGTGCGACCATCCAGCCAATTCCTTACCCACAACGTGGTCTATCCATCAAATCCATGTCACTCCAATTTAGAGACAAGGATATAATGCGGGACAGTGTCAAATGCTTTGCTTTCTGTCACCATGGAAAGGAATGTATATAATGTAATACACTAAGTCCATGGGAGAATAAATTAAAAAATATATATGCTTGGAAAGATTCAATCCTCATATCAACGCAAATAATTTTAAAACATGCAGAAAGTAAATACAAGTTTCACAAAGGTGAAAAGTATTTCACAACAATGAAAGTATTTCCCCCCTTACATAATTTTCACCTAATTATTTTTCCAATAATTATGCTAAGTTTCTAGTTGAGCTGAATTACTTGTCTCTAATTGTTCAATTAGGTATAATCAATGAAGGACTTGGAAGAAAGCTATTTCTATTTCAGCCTTGAAAGGCAAGGCTTCTCCCTTGATCTTTTTAAGTTGTCTAGTGATACAGAATAAAATCCTGTTCACCCTACATAAAAGAATCTATTGAAATCAGTAAGATACCATCTTTGTAAGGGGGCAAGCATTTGACCCCAAATTGTACTATAATAAAGATATGGGCATTCTGTAGAATTTGTGGTCATACATCTCTGTGCCTAAAACAGAAGCACAAGTCAATGCTTTCACTGAAAGTTTCATTAGTGTAAAATTTAATAAAGACATGCATAGGAGTACAGCTTTAATTAAACATACATAGACTCCTACCTGGAAATTGCTGTTAGTTTTTGATGAGCCTCATAGGCCGTCTCACATCCTCGTGTTCGAGTTTTGTGTATTTCTGCATGGACAGGTGACTGAGACGTCCCCAATGGAAATGACCAGCTCTTGGTATTGAGCCACCTGGGTATTGAACTCCTGGACAAGCTGAAAAACAAAGATGATTTATGTACATGAGACATTTAGCTACACTGATAAAAACAATCAAGCTTTTTATAAAAGCATGCCCAATCTAGGACTTGTTCCTGCTGCTCACAATTTCATGGCATACAGTGCCTAAGAGGTACTAAGGGTAAAGAAATTTGGCAGGACCTACATCCCCTTGCGTTACAGCTTGTTCTCAGATATCAGAGGCTATGGGGGAGGCTGGGCTTAGATGCTGAGTGATGCCAAATTCAGCACTAAAGTCTAGTCACATTAAATGTATTGAATTACCACAATCATGGACTGATCCCAGAAGTCAGCAATGTCCTCCTGACTTGTCTGCGATGGTATCTTCCTTAACATTCTTCCACTCTGGAGCCATTTTTATACTATTTTCTTACTTTTAGGCAGAGCTTGAGTGACTCTAGTCATACATATCTTTGTTATGATTGGTATAAAATTTTGTTTCTTTTACTGTAAAGGTATAGGCTCAGAAAAATTCAGAGCTCATGCTCAGTGAGGGGTGGTTGCACCTTGGAGGCGGGTAGCCTTTGGGATGGAGGTGTGTTTTGGCATTATAATGAGATTAAAATGAGCAAAGTTCACCCAGAGGACATGATGTGGCTCAGGTTTGGCCATGCAGTCTGTCAGTTCCATAGTACCGTCAAGTTCCTCATCCCTGCAGTGACAGCACAGAGCCTGGCCGCAGTGTCTTCACTCCACTCCACTCTCCCTGCTATTTCTCTTAGAGTCAGCACACCAATCTCCCCTGGTGTTGCCAATATCTAATATCCTTGCATATCTGCCACATCTCACCCTGGAAGTTTCCTCAACGCTGAACCTTCTCTTAAAATGTGGACATACCTTTAGTCTCAATAAATCACCTCCAGCAATTATTCCATACTAGCAGAAGAATCACCAGCTTGCCTGTTGCGTGAGACTTGTTGCAGTCGCTAGATTTAGAATTAAGATCACAGAAACATCACAGAAAACATGGTGGGCTGAGGCCAACTGTATGAAGTTCAACAAGGCTAAGTGCTGGGTCCTGCACTTGGGGCACAACAACCCCACACAACACTACAGGCTGGGGGAAGAGTGGCTGAAAAGTTGCCTGGTAGAAAGGGACCTGGGGGTATTGGTCGATAGCCGGCTGAATATGAGACAGCAGTGTGCTCAGGTGGACAAGAAGGCCTGGCTTGTATCAGAAATAGCGTGGCCAGCAGGAATAGGGAAGTGATTGTCCCTCTGTACTTGGCTCTGGTGAGGCCACACTTCAAATACTGTTTTCAGTTTTGGGCTCCTCACTACAAGAAAGACATCCAGATGCTGGAGTGTGTCCAGAGAAGGGCAACAAAGCTGGTGAAGGGTCTAGAGAACAAGTCTTATGAGGAGCATTTGAGAGAGCTGGGGTTGTTTAGCCTAGAGAAAAGAAGGATCAGGGGAAACCTTACTGTACTCTACAAATACCTTAAAGGAGGCTATATCGAGGTGGGGATTGGTCTCTTTTCCCAAAGAACTAAGTGATGTCCTTAAGTTGTACCAGGGAAGGTTTAGGTTGGATATTAGGAGAAATTTCTTCACTGAAAGTGTTGTAAAGTATTGGAACAGGCTGCCCAGGGAAGTGGTTGAGTCACCATCCCTGGAGGTCTTCAAAAAACATGCAGATGTAGTGCATAGTGACATGGTTTAATGGTGGACTTGGCAGTGCTAGGTTAAAGGTTGGTCTAGATGATCTTAGAGGTCTTTTCCAACCTAAATGATTCTATGATTCTATGAAAATTATCACCGGAAGGAATTTACCTGATAATTATGGGGGCAGGTGTGATTACTAATGCCTTAAAAGATGAATTAAAAATCCCAAAAGACTTGAACACGGTACCAACAAATCTGTGGAGCAGGACCAGTACAGATGTAGGTCTGCTGGTCTCTGCCCAGCCAGTAGTGATAAAAAGAAAGAAAGGAACCCCTACTAGATTTTAAGCAGTATCCAATTCTTAAGGAAGCTGAAAGGAGTATTCAAAAGTTTATTGATCGGTATATGTCACAAAGGATCCTCAAAGAATGCAGTTCTCCATATAATGCACCTATACTCCCCTTAAAAAAATGAACAGGCTGAATGAAGATGGACATCCAGAATATAGATTTGTACAAGACTTATGAGCAATTAACCAACATGTTATTTCTCCAATCCTGTGGTAGAGTTACTCCTGAAACACTATGTTACACAAGCATTGTCAACGCAAAGGACTCATAAGTATGAACTGATCCTCCTAATGGCAGACAACATAACTCAAGCATTGTAATACTCAAGATCCAGTCACTTTGAATCCATTACCTTGGGATTGGGAGGAACATCATCACTGTGCTCAGGCTATTGAGGTCTCTAGTATGCCAAGGGATGATTTAACTGATGTACCTCTGGAAAACCCAGATTTGACCCTTTATGTTGATGGATCAATGTATTATCTGTCCAATGGAAGACAGAGCATGTGATGATGAGCTGGTTTAAAGTGATAGAGGCAGGGACACTTCTGCCTAACTTAAGTGCACAAGGAACTGAGCTCGTTGGTCTAACTCGTGTGGCTGTATTGGCACAGCAAAAGAGAGTTAATATCTATACTGACTCGTGGTATATGTTCAGTGTGTGTCATGCAACCAGAATGCTGCGGAAGGAGAGGGGATCCAGAATGGGAGGGAAATAAGAAAACTATCGGAAGCCATCAAACTCCAAAGGAAATTCACTGTAGAGCCCGCACTAATAATGCTACAGAAGAAAGTCAAGGAAATGCCTTGGCTGACTCTGCAGTCAAAGCAGCCACAAGACAACTGTTCATTGTGGAGTTATTACTACCAGTAAACCTGGGGAAGTCAAATGGCCAAATCTAACAAACCTGGAGAAAATGTATCAAGAGGACTCTTCAAAATCTAAAGCTGGGAAGCTCTGTTAACAGAAGGAATATGGACTACATCAGTGGGAAACCGATACTGCCAAAAAGGTTCTTAGTCCCTCTTGTAAGATGGTTCCATGATAAGGGCCATGGGGGAGTGTAAGCAATAGCTAATCAAGCTCAATGAGTTTGGGCAGCACCAAGAGCATATGCAACCACCAGAAGAATAACCAGAAGCTGTCTAACGTGTCAATGAGGTTATGAGACCCATGATACAAAGGAAATACACTATGTTCTGGAGAAGCTTAAGAAGGATGGTGGACACCACTGGTGGGAAGTACTGTTGGGATGGTATACCCACCGTTACCGGGATTCTAAATCTTATGTTACATCCAACCATTGTATTGATTATAATGTTAGTCTTAGTGTGTTTGCTTACTATAATCCTCTATGTACGTGTTTGGAGATTATACCTAAACATCCAGAGGCAAATTGAAGCTTTGAAATATATCTATTACAGAAGGCAGGGATACTCATAAAAACAAAGGGAGGACACTGAAAAGGAAACAAGATGCTGGTATGTAAAGAATTCAGGTATCTAATGTTTCACATTACAGAGTAAATTTAGTAAAGCCTTAGGCCACAGCATGAGCTCTGCATCACCTGAACCTGATATGTATTGGTAATTGAGCAACAGTGAGTGGCACTGGAAGGGCTGGGTGGCACAGATGGGGAAGAGGGGATGTGCTGACCAAGGACAGCGACAGATCAGAGCCAGCCCCAATAACAGAAGCCACTCTACCTTGGGAGATAACAGATGTCATGCTGCCCTGCAACAAAGAACCTCCAATCTGAAGGAACATAATATATATGAACTTATTGGACAATAGCAGACAAAACGAGCACTGCACGGGTATAAGAACCCAGTGAAAGTTTTGTGCAGGGTCCTTGGAGACACCGAGCTAAAGCTGACAAACAGGTACCATGAAATTCTTGCTGCTTTTAATTAAGAGTCAACCCTCTGAGTGAATTCCGGATGCCTGGGGAGACCCATTCTGCTAGGGGAAACAACTGAATCCTTTAATACAGCCCAGCACTGGCAGTCAGGGTGCCAGGAGGAGCTGTGCTTCAGTACCAACCACTTCTGAAGAAGCTCAAACCCCTTCATACGCTGCCAAAATCTCTTTTTCATTAGAGTGTATCGCACCTTGAATCCTCTGTATCCCTGACTCAAAAACCCTAGAGCTTAACCTCAAGTTTCCCCAGGCCCTTTCTGCCAGAGGCTCCAGGTAGGACCATTATCCCCAGCTGTGGTGTAGAGTACATTTCTTATGTCTTGTCCTGCCTGGACTGGCACAATGGCTGCTGCATGAACTATATACCATTTCATTTGTTCAAAGGCTTGTCATTGCTTGGGGGCCCATTTGAAATTGTTCTTCTTACAGGTTACTTCATAGAGTGGGCTTAGACTGTAATTTGGAATGTGCATTCTCCAAAAACCCACAAAGAAAGCTTGTATTTCCTATTTTTGCTAGTTGGTGGAGACATAGCTGTTATCTTATTGATCACATCCATTGGGATCTGACAACATCCATCTTGCCATTTTATTCCTAAAAACTGGATCTCCTGTGCAGGTCCTTTGACCTTATTTTGCATTATGGCAAAACCGGCCTTCAGAAGGATTTGGACTGTTTTCTTCCCTTTCTCAAAAACTTCTTCTCCTGTGTTGCCCCACACAATGATGTCACTGTCGTACTGCAGGTGTTCAGGAGCTTCCCCCTGCTCCAGCGCAGACTGGATCAGTCCATGGCAAATAGTAGGGCTGCGTTTCCACCCCTCGGGCAACCGATTCCAAGTGTATTGGACACCCCTCCAAGTGAAAGCAAACTGTGGCCTGCACTCTGCTGCTAGAGGGCTGGAGAAAAAATGCATTAGCGATATCAATTGTGGCATACCACTTGGCCGCCTTCGATTCCAGTTCGTACTGGAGTTCTAGCATGTCCGGCACTGCAGCACTCAGTGGTGGCATGAATTCATTCAGGCCTCAGTAGTCCACTATTAGTCTCCACTCACCATTAGACTTTCGCACTCGCCATATGAGACTATTAAAAGGTGAATGAGTCTTGCTGATCACTCCTTGGCTCTCCAGTTCATGAATTAGCTTATGGATGGGAATCAGGGAGTCTCGGTTGGTGCGATATTGCCGCCGGTGCACAGTTGTAGTAGCGATTGGTACCTGCTGTTCTTCAGCCCAGTGATCCCACAACAAAAGGGTCTTCTGAGAGGCCACGCAGGGTAGACAGCTGCTTGATCTTCTCTGTACTTAAGGCAGCATTACCATAAGTCCACCGGTACCCTTTTGGGTGCTTGAAGTACCCTCTCTTGAGGTAGTCTATGCCAAGGATGCACAGAGCATCTGGGCCAGTCACACCAGTGACTACTAAAGCCTTATACTTCTGTGGGTCTGACTTGCCAGGCCATCTAATCCACAAAGTCCAATAAAACCAATTGTCCTTCTCTCCTCCTGGCTGGAGGTAGGGCCCATCTAATCTTGGTCACAGTATTCATTATGTGTCTGGGAGACTGCCCACTGGAGATTGGAGCAGCAAGTTTTAAGAGAACCCCTCTGCTGTGATTGTTTTTCCTAGCAACTCACGTACCCGTGCCTCTAGGGTCGAGGTAGATTTTCCATCCCATTTTCTCAGGTCCTCTCCATGGTCACATAGGTAAAACCACAGGGTGGCACAGGGTGTGTACCCACTATATCTTCTTTCTTGAACAGAAGGACGCTTACCCCTGATAGCTGAGACACTGGTTTGTACAGGTGGGGAAGAAGATAAATTCTCTCTAGGTTGGTGGACAGCTTGAGAAAGTTTTTCCACAGCTGAGATCCAGGCCTTTAAGGAAGAGGAGAGACTTTATTCGGACTGCCGGAGTTGTTTAGTCACTTCATCCACCATGGGTTCCTCATAGTTTTTCCAGGTCATTACTGCCAATGAGTTGGCATATGATGATGGTGCACTCCATACAAACTTCTGCCACGTGGGTGGTGTACATTTGACTTCATCTGGATCTGTGGATAGCTGTTAGTTGTGTAGGTCATCTGTGGTGGTTTTCCTCGGGTGCGCAGCCGAGCTCCACCACAACCGCTCTCTTGCTCCCCCTCCTCAAAGAGGAACGGGCAGAAAATACGATGAAAAGGGCTCAGGGGTTGAGATAAGGACAAGGAGATCGCACAGTAATTATTGTGATGGGCAAAACAGACTCAGTGTAGGGAGATAGTAAGATTTATTGCCTATTACTAACAAGCTAGAGAAGTGAGAAACAAAGGACAGAAACCAAAAGCACCTTCCCCCCCATCTGTCCTCTTCCACCTCCTCCCCCCGAGCGGCGCAGGGGAACGGGGGAATGGGGGTTATGGTCAGTCTATAGTGCTTCTTCTCTGCCGCTCCTTCTCAGTCACTCTCGTCCCCTGTGCTGTGGGTGGGTTTTTTTTCTGTCTTAAATATGCTCTCACAGAGGCGCAAACAACATCACTTATTGGCTCGGCTCTGGTCAGCAGCAGGGCCCTTATCTAACATGGGGCAGCTTCTAGATTCTTCTCACAAAAGCCACCCCTATGCCCCCCTGCTACCAAAACCTTGCCACGTAAACCCACTACATCATCATAAATCACTTCCCGTACAGTTAATTCCCTCAGGCACTGGATTCCCCTCTCCATGTTGGTCCACTTGCCTGGTTGACATACAAGATCTTCCTTGCAAGGATACCTTTCCTTCACCCCTGACAGGAGATGCCTCCAGAGGGTGAAGATTTGTGCTCCATTTCCAATTGCTTTGTCAGTGCCTGCGTCCTTAGCAAGGGATCCCAGCTGCCTGGCTTCCCTGCCCTCTAATTCCAGACTATTGGCTCTGCTGTCCCAGCAGCCAGGTGACAAGGTGCTCACCTGAGTAACAAATGAAATCTTTTTGTGTATCTCGTAGCTCACGCTGATATAGGCCTTGGGTAGTTATTGATGCTCTTATGATATCTTCCTCTTTGTCCTCCTGTTCCCATGATGGCCCAGCCGCTTCGGAGTAGCCTGTCTTGTCGTTGTCTTCCTCCCTAGTCCGAGTAGGAATTCCTCTGCATTCTAAACCACCTGACTTTCTCATCCACTGTTTCATCTTAGATAAAGAGGCAAATGACACTGCTGCAGTCTGTTTCCCTGGCCTAGTCTTGGGGCCTGTCACACGAGTTGGAACAGCTCAGAGCCCGTCACAGGGGTTGGAATGAGTTGGAACAGCTGCAGAACTGTCACAGGGGTTGGAATGGCCTCAGGGCCCATCACAAGGGTTGGAACAGCTGCAGGGCTTGTCACGGGTGTTGGAACAGCTACTGGGCCCGTCACAGGCTTGGAGTGGCTGATGGGGTTGGAACGACTGCTGGGCCTTTCATAGGGCTTGGACTGGCTGCTGGGGTTGGAATGACCACTGGGCCTTTCATAGGGCTTGGAGTGGCCGCAGTACTTGGAGTGGCCACAGGGTCTGTCACTGGGGTTATAGTGGCATTGATTGCAGCTTGGTAAGCATAGGCTAAGCCCCAGCACGCTGCAGTGATTTGTGTCTCTTTGGAATTGCCAGGGTGAGGACACACCATTTTCAAGCATTCTGACAATTTTTGAGGATTTTGTACTTGTTCAGGGGTTAAGTTCCAAAGCACTGGAGGTGCCCACTGCTCTAGATGCCTTACCATATCCTCCCACGCTCCCTGACACTCATAGCTATCCGGCCTCAGGACAGATCTCTGGGTGGCATTCTTAAGTAGTTGTTTAACTTTAAACAAAACATGAAGTATAAACTTAAACAAAATTTGAAACATTCAGGAGACATAACAGAAGAAGTGTGAAGTCACAAAACAAACAACAAAAAAATAAAAATACTTTTAAGAACTAATTATTAAAGGTTAGGTTTTATGATATTTAAATTCCCTCTAACTAAATGTCCTATGACAAATTTCATAAATGACTCGGTAGTAAAATATTAGAAGAAATTCTTACACATAATAAATCTGTACATTATTTATGGAATGGTAAAGGTTAAACTCTTTAAGTAAAGCATTACTATTATTAAATGTAGAACAGGAACAGCTGTGGCAAAGAGCATACCATGCATTTGTGAGGAGCTGTAAGACCGAGTGAGAAAATACAGCTCTAGCCGAATAAATGTTTAAGAAACCAATGTCTGTAAATGTACTGGTGCTTTGCTACTTTGAAAATGCAGTGTTTGGTATAGAGTTGAAACACGGGATTAGAAATTAGAGAGCGACTGATTAAGAATAAATATGTAGGCAACACTCATTGCTTAATATGTGCTACATTTGTGATGTACTGGGCCTGTGCTGCGCTTAGGCCTCCAGATGAGCCCCTGGGGCTCCAAGAACCAGATCAGCCTAACCTTATTGTCCGGACTGTGAGCAAGGGCTCAGAGATAAGGAGGACTGTTTATAAAGGATAAGATAAGCATGCAAGGCCTCGAGATAAAAGGAGCCCCTTGGATCCCAAGAACTGGACCAAACCAACCTTATGGCCCAGATTGTGACCAAGGGCTCAGGGAGCATGCGCAGGGAGACGAGGTTAAAAGTTCAACTCTGATGAAGACGTCTTACTTCATCCCGACGACCACCCGACGACCACCCAGACAACCACCAGAGAATACTACGCAAGCGCAGAAGGACTGATAAGATAATTAGCATACGAAGCGGGGCTAGGTGGAGCTAGGAAATGAATATGGATAGGTGTGTTGCGAAACAATGCATATGTAATATTTTAGGGGATAAAAGAGAATGCAAGCAAGCGAATTGTTGCGCACGACTTTGGTGGGACTACCCCCCCCCCGTGCTGCCGTGCTTACTGATTGTGGAGTCAGTTTTTCGCGATTCAGAGTGGTTTGGCGGACTTCTTGATGGATGCATAGGAGAAATGTGTAGGGTTTGTGTTTTTATATTAAATGCATAAATTGCAGTCCTCTGTGTATTCAGGGGAAACAAACTTAATTTTTTTAAAAAAACACCTCTAATCTTGTGAGAATTTGAGAATAACACATAAATACCAAAACCAAATAATTGCCTTTACTCCTATAGGAAAAATGCCTGGACCAGTACAGAGGCCTTCCACTATATCTTCAGGAACATTTTAAAAAGTTATATGATTTATAGAGGTGGCATAGATAACCAAATACAGTCATCATAGTGCCAATTGTTCTGTAGACCCCTGTGATTATCAGAAATAAAGTCCTATATAAAAATTCCGGTTTAGTCAGTATGAGAAATGCTTTGCCACTATATCTATACTGTCTCCTACTCATTATGGATCAGGTGTTCAGAAATGGAGTATCAACCAGCATGAGCTATACTAATGGAAACAGTCTTGCTACTAAGATATATGTATACATCTATATTTCTTTTTTGAAATATTATTTTTATATTTCAGTAGTTCTCTTCTGAGATTAAAAAGTAAAGATTTAATACCATTTAAAGGACAAATATTTTCATATTTCAGAAGCAAGTGAACAACAGTTAAATTTCACTGTGCTGTGGTTTAACCCAGCAGGCAGCTAAGCACCATACAGCTGCTCACTCACTCTCCCCAGGTGGGATGGGGGAGAGAATCAGAAAGGTAAAAGTGTGAGAACTCATGGGTTGAGATAAAGACAGTTTACTAGGTAAAGCAAAAGTTGTGTGCTCAAGAAAAGTGTGATATATGGAGTATTAAGTCGTGTCAAGAAGATGGTTGATGTTAATAAAGAAGGGGGAGATGTGGGAGTGTGGCCATGGGGGTCGACAAGCCCCATGGTTGGTGATAACATCAGACTCTTAACGATGAGGCCATCAGGAATGTAAAGAGTTTAGAGGGAACAAAGAAGGGTGATTAAGGAGACGCTTTGCCGTCTCGGGTTGCTTGTTCTCCCGCCGTTAAGGCATGGAAGTTGCTGGGGGTTTTCTGATTGAAATCCCCCGACGACCACCACCAGAAGGCACTGCGCAGGCGCAGATGGGTGGAGTTTGTGAAAATACTAATTATAATACGAAGCGGGGATAGGTCATGCATATGTATAGGCGTCATCTGGTTTCTTATGAATATGTAAAAGCAGTGTTCTATATATTTAGAAAGTTTGACGGTTGTGTGTGCGTCTTGGTGGAGCAGAGACTCCCAGCGCACCCAGCGCTGTTTGCTTGCCTCTATTCGTTTAATAAATTGCAAACTTTAATTGGAATCCTATTTGGGACTCAATCATTTATCACAAAAAGCAAAAGAAAGAATTCACTACTTCCCATCAGCAGGCAGATGTTCAGCCGCTTTCAGGAAAGCAGGGCTCATCGCGCGTAATGGTTTCTTGGGAAGACAAACACCATCACATCGAACAACCCTACCTTCCTTCTTCTCTTCACCCCAGTTTTATTGCTGAGCATCATGTCATATGATATGGAATATCCCTTTGGCCACTTTTGGTCAGCTGTCCTGGTTCTGTCCCCTCCCAGCTTCTTGTGAACCCCCATCCTCCTTGCCAGGAGGGTGGCTGTTGTGGTTTGACCCAGAGTGCAGCTAAGCACCACACAGCCATTTTCTCACCCTCCTCCCTCCCTCTCTGAGATGGGGGAGAGAATCAGAAAGAAATGAAAGCCTGGGGGTTGAGATAAAGACAGTTTATTAGGACAGAAAAGAAGGGAAAATAATTACAATAATGATAACAGTACTACTAAAATAGTGTGTTCAAAACAAGTGATGTATAATGCAATTGTTAGCGTAGCAGACACATAACCACAAGGTGATTATATGAAGGTG
Source organism: Stictonetta naevosa (assembly GCA_011074415.1). Taxonomy (NCBI): domain Eukaryota; kingdom Metazoa; phylum Chordata; class Aves; order Anseriformes; family Anatidae; genus Stictonetta; species Stictonetta naevosa. The sequence goes on along the minus strand of MU012866.1, from coordinate 132,759 downwards.
CTTTATTCAGCGCTGGAAACCAGGGGCAGGCACCCAAATCTGGCTTCAAGTCCTGTTACATCCCGATCGCTATTAATATCCTAAAAGTTACATATTCATTAGTATTTATTAATATTTACAATATCAGCCTCGCTTCGTATGTTAATTATTTCTCCTCCCATTCACACATGCGTGGTGCTCTCTGGTGGTCGTCCTGGGGGTCGTCCAGATGAAGTAAGGAGTCATCCTCAGGGTTAAACTTTTCACCTTTTCTCTTTGGCACATGCTCCTTTTCAGTTCTTGACTTTAATTAGTTCTTGGCTTCAGTCCTAACCCACCTTATCCAACTTATCTTTTTAAACAAGGCTCAAGTTGTTCCTGTTTCACTTCTCAAGGCCTGTCTCGTCTTCTCCCTCCTCCTATCATTATTTATGCCTTTCTTCATTATATACACGATAATATTTGGCTATGAATCTCTCATCCCATTACCAAGAAATGTTTCTTAACCCTAACATTCCCCCCTTTGAAAATACTTCACTCTACTGGGGCAAGTATTTTCATATTCCCCATCATTAGATCGATAACAACAGCATTACACCTTACTGTGTTAAGGGGTTTTCCGTAATTCGAACGCTTCATTATTACGATCGTTTGGTGGTGGTGGGGTGAGATGTTTTGGATGTTCCCTAGCAAGGATTTCCATTATTCGGCGGTTCCATGCACTACTCCTAGTTATTTCTCCCCGTATGCACCTGTACATTAACCACATTATAAGCAACACAACTAACAGTAGAATAATTGTTTGTAGGAGAGATCTAACCCATCCTTGTAAGTGAAGCCCTAATCCCTCGAGGATAGCCCCCAACCAGCTTTGTTCAGCTTCATGCTTTATCTCCCTTAAGTTCTGCTCAATGTGGGCCAATTGGGATATATCATATTCTACATCCGCGGTTACATTAGGGATATACACACAGCAATGATCTATCCTATCTCTCAGGTATCCACATACTCCATGCTCTTTTATTAAAATCATATCTAAAGCCATTCTGTTCTGCAAGGTCATTTTAGTAGTGGCCTGCAATTGCAGATTTAGATCTCTAAATCCTTTTCTGGTCACCTTTGCCAATCTGTCCACCTGTGCCATCAAATTATATAGCATTTCTCTATTCCGGTATGTCGCTATTGGGGCAAATAGAGACTCTACTACCCACCCCATGTTAACTGCAGTGGATGGTTCCTGCCATTCATCATCTTCTATATTCTGGTCCACTCCATCTGTCTCTCTTTTTGTTCTTGTTCTTGAGCCCCTCAAGTCTCCTCTAAATGGAGACTTCTTCCAAATAGGGCATAAAGTGGGCAGGCCCAGAGTGATTTCTTTTGCTGGGCCATCCAAGCCCAGGTGAGTTGTCCAAGTTCCATCATTGGCGGCCCATACAAAGTGTCCCATGCTCCGTATAGTTGAATATTTACAGTCTACAGCAATTTTCTTTTGTCCTTTCAAGTTCCCATTTGTCTGTAGTCCTCTGCATGCACATCCTGTCGCTAAAGCTACTTTTACTGGCAGTAAAGTTATCAATTTCAAATCTGTATCACAGTCTAAAATTTGGGTACAATTCCACCAAGGGACCCTTTTCACCATTTCCTGATTACTAACCTCTGGTCGGGTTACCGTATAAGTCTGGCCCATCTGATTTGTATTTTCCTTTTTACCAGTCCATCTTATACACCAAGGGGTATCTCCCCCGTATTGGAATCTTTGTAAAATACTCATTGTCCATGCGCTGTCCCATCCCTCTAGTTCCTTTAGTTCACTTGTTTCTTCACATTCCCACCTAATTCTTTCCTGTGGTACCGTACGTTGTTCATCATACACACACCATCCAAGCTTTCCACTAATTGTATCTAGGTTTGTAAATTGGTAATTTCTCTTCCTTTCACATTGCGAATGGTAAAGAACCATCCTTTCCCAAGCCTCTCTCTATTGCCTTTCCTTTTCCTTTCCATCCATCCCATAATTTTCTTTGTCCTTTCTCATTGTCATAAATTACCTCAGGATCTCGCAGAGGGCCTCGAATCCTTTCCCACACAATCCAAGCCTTAGACAAACTTACTGGAGCATCATTTGCGACCTTGCAAAACAGAGTAGCATTGTTACCAAAATATTCTGTTATACTTCCTTGCTTTTGGGGTATCTTTAAAAATGTAGCACTTATTTGGTTGTTACACAATGGTACCCAAAATAATGTGAAAACCTTATGCCAAAATCTAGCCATTCATATAATTTGTATCCTCAGTTTAGTAGGACCTATCGGGTGAGCTTCCCAAAGTCTTGGTACCCGTTTCACTCGAGTGTAGTGTATCCAGGCATCCACTCCTTCTACCTTGATAGCCGTAAAGGTTGTCAGTAAGACCTGATAGGGTCCGGCCCACCGTTCCTTTAAAGGTTCTTCATTCCAATTCTTAATATACACTGTATCCCCTGGTTGGACATCATGCACAGGATTTTCCAGAGACAAAGGTCAGTTCCACACCAGGACGCTGCATAGTCGAGCTAAGGTTTTGCCCAGAGATAAAACATAATTATAAACATCTTGTTTACCACCAATATGCATACTTGGATTTGGCTCAGGGGATTCATAAGGTTTTCCATACATAATCTCAAAAGGGCTTACAGACATTCCACTTCTGGGTTTTATTCTGATTCGTAATAAAGCTATCGGCAAGGCCTGTGGCTATTGTATCTTAGCTTCCTGACAGATCTTGCTTATTTGCCCTTTTAAGGTCTGATTCATTCGCTCTACTTGACCACTGGACTGGGGTCTCCACAGAGTATGTAAATTCCAGGAGATTCCCAACAATCTACTAACATCTTTAACCACAGTTGCAATGAAATGTGGTCCTCTGTCTGAAGAGATACCTAATGGTACACCAAACCTAGGGATAATCTCCCGTAGCAACCACTTCACTGTTTCCCTTGCTTGATTGGTGCGACAGGGAAGGGCCTCCGGCCATCCAGAAAAGGTATCTACCCCCACTAATAGATACTTATATCCCCTTGTTCTTGGTAATTCTATAAAATCAATTTGCCAGTAATCACCTGGTTCCATGCCTGTTCGAATTTGTCCCATTTCAGCATGTTTCCTTGCCACTGGGTTATTCTTTAAGCAAATTTCACACTTGGACATCACTGCCTTTGCCATTGTTAACATATGTACTGAGACAATACTATGTTTTAAATAAGTTACCATTACTTCTGCACCCCAGTGACATTCGTTGTGTTTTGTTTGTAATATTTCTCGCATTACCAAGGAGGGTATCACCACCTGTCCGGTAGCAGTCACATACCATCCGTCAGAATTCTTTTGAGCCTTCATCAGTTTTGCCAGCTTCTCATCCTCCTGGGAGTACCTTGGGAACTTTGGAAAGTTAAAACAAGAGAGGCCTACCTTCGACGGAATCAAGGCCATCAGCTTCCATACCTCTCGTGCAACTCGTCGAGCTGTCTGGTCTGCCAGCCTATTTCCTTCTGCAATTGACTACCGAAGAGAGTTGGACTATTCTTGAATCCTTGCGGGAGCCTTGTCCAAGTTAACTGCATCTTCCGTCCGTTGTGCGGATTTTCCCACTTGAAGGCAAAAAGTTTCCTGCTATCCTTGTCAATGGGTATGCAGAAGAAAGCATCTTTCAAATCTATTACTGTGAACCATTTATATTTCTCCTTCACAGATGTTAACAATGTGTAAGGATTAGCCACCACCGGATGGATGTCTTTTGTTATTTCATTTATTGCCCTAAGGTCCTGTACCAGCCTATATTCCCCATTGGGTTTCTTTACTGGGAAGATTGGGATGTTATATTCTGATTTGCATTCCTCCAAAATATGGTAATTAAGAAATTTGTCTATTATCTTCACTATTCCCAACCTTGTTTCCAGTTTTAATGGGTACTGCCTGATCCGAACTGGCCTAACCCCCTCCTTTAACTCTATCTTCACAGGTTGTGCTCTCTTTGATTTTCCAGGTACGTCTGTCTCCCAAACTGTAGGTATGACTGCATCCTCTACCTCTTTTGGTATCTGTGGGACAGCCTTCTCTGTAATCATCAAAATCTGTCCCACTTTTGATTCTGGAATTTTCATAATTAACTCCCCATCCTCGAAGACCAGGGTGGCATTCAATTTTGTTAACAGGTCCCGTCCCAAAAGAGGGACTGGGCACTCTGGCATATACAAGAATTCATGGGTTATCTCTTTACCCCCGAACCGTAAATCGAGGGGTTGAAGGAATGGCCGTACCTCCTCCTTCCCGGTGGCACCTACAATTGTAGTCTTTTTATTCCCCACCTTCCCATCTAATTCATTAAATACTGAATATGTAGCTCCTGTATCAATAAGAAACTTTACCTCCTTATTCCCTATTTGAATTTTCACAAAAGGTTCCTTGTCTTCTGTTAACCTATTATCTAGTCAGCTACTGTATTCTCCCAGCACCATGGCTTTTGCTATTTCTTGATTCTGAAAGAGGTTCTTGGTGCTGGAAAACTGTTGCTCCCTAAAGGGGCACTCATTTTTCCAGGGACCTTCCCTCCTGCAGAACGCACACTGATTCAAACCTAGTCTGTCTACCCTGTTCCTACCGGGACCTGCATATCCTTTCCCTATCCCTGCTCCTCGGCTATTAAGATTTCCTCTTCCCTTACCCCTTAGTCCCAAACCACCTCGTCCCTGAATTACAGCCAGCAAACCCTGTTGCTGTCTCTTGCTTGTTTCCTTCTCCCTATTATTATATACCTTCCAGGCTACCTCTAATAACTTATCCATGTTCCTCAAGTCCACACCTTCCAGTTTCTGTAGCTTTTTCTGAATATCTTCCTGTGACTGCCCTAAGAAAATAAGGGCTAGTTGAGCTTTTGCCTGGTCAGTTTCTATGTCCAAATCAGTGTATTTTTTTTTTTTTTTAGCAGTTTCTTCAATCTTTCCAGAAACACGGAAGGCAATTCTGCCTTTTCTTGCCTCACATTATATAATTTTGACCAGTTTATGTTCCGTGGCATAGCATTTTGTACACCAATTTGTACCCAATCCTGATACCTCTTCAGCCTCCTCATTCCTTATCCTGACTTGGTGTTTCTGGGGCAGACGGTGCGATATCCAGATCTATATTTCCACTGTCTGCCCTACAGCAATTATTTTTCATAGCTTGGTGTTTCATACAATGCCTGTCCCTGGTACAGGCTTGACATTGTTCATTAGCAGATATTTCTAGTACCATTATTCCACAAGCACGCTGCCACTCGGATTTTCTACGCAAATAGAAAAATAACTCTACA
>MU012866.1:63490-116302 GCA_011074415.1 Stictonetta naevosa | reverse complement strand
GGTTCCTGATAAAAATGGGGAACCTGTCTCAAGAACGAGCTGAGACCGACCCTGTGGTTTAGACAAGAGCCAAGAAGCAGCTGAGTCTGCACAAAGACAGGAGGTCAACTAGTGGTGATGAAGAAGTTATCAGCCTTCATCCCCACGACCCCCAGCAACCACCACCAGGAGATACTGCGCAAGCGCAGATGGGAGGAGTTTATGGAAATTACTTCTTGGAACTAATTTTAATATGAAGTGGGGATATGTCATGCATATGTTGGGAACATTGGGAAACTTCATGCATGTGTAACCTTTTACTGCATATAACCAAGGCTAGTTGCCGTGTTGGGGTGTGCACGACTTTGGTGGGACTACCCCCTGTGCTGCCCAGCACTGAATAAACATACCTACTTTACAATCTTACTGATTGTGGAGTGCATTTTCTGCATGTCATTTTTAGTTTGCTTTTAGTTTCTCACTGGTCTAGCCTGTTAGTAATAGGTAATAAATTATATTAATCTACCTATGCTGAGTCTGTTTTTCCCGTGACAATAATTATTGAGTGATCTCCCTGTCCTTATCTCAACCCTTGAGCTCTTTTCATCATATTTTCTTGCCCTTTCCCTTTGAGGAATGAGAGAGCGTTTGTGGTGGAGTTCGGCTGCCCAGCTGGGTAAAACCACCACAGAGCTGAACAAAGTGCAGCAGTGACAGAATCGGTCAAGCGCAGCAATGATGGAACCAGATCTGGCTTCAGCATGCAAAAATCCAACACCATACACCATCTTTCCTGCCTTGAAGGACTGTTATGACAGATGGAGCTCAAAGTCATGGACTAAACAAACTCAGTGGACTTTTTAGAGGGATGATGCATAGACTTAAAGAATGATAACTGTGTGTGTATATATATCAAAGGACAGGAAAAGTGGTGATTAATTGGGATGTATTGGGAAGTGTGGTACCTGAAAATGACATAGATGGTATGTAATGAGGGGTGGATATTGTCCTGGTTTTGGCTAGGATAGAGTTAATTTTCCTCCTAGTAGCTTGTAGGGTGCTGTGTTTGGGATTTAGGTTGAAAATAATGTTTATAACAGGCTGATGTTTTAGTTGTTGCAGAGCAGTACTTACACTAAGCCAAGGACTTTTCAGCTTCTCATACTGCCCTGCCAGCGAGGAGGCTGGGGTTGCACAAGAAGCTGGGAGGGGACACAGCCAGGACAGCTGACCCTAATTGGCCAGAGGGATATTCCATATCATGTGATGTCATGCTGAACATTAAATATGGGGTGGCTGGCCAGAGTGATGGGGGCTGCTGCTCGGCATCTCGCTGGGCATCAGTCAGTGGGTGGTGAGCAATTGCATTGTGCATCACTTACTTTGTATATTCTTTTATCATGATTATTATTATCCCTTTCTTTTCTGTCCTATTAAACCATCTCAATACATGATCTGTTACTTTTTTTTTTTTTTTCCTTGATTCTCTCCTCCATCCCACTGGGGGATGGGGTTGAGCAAGCTGTCTGCCTGGTTAAACCACAAAAATTAGGTTATTTTTTGCTATCACAAAAAATCAAAAATATCTCCAGAAATGATTGCCTTTGTTCCTCCTGCTTCCTGATTAACAGCACATTTAGGGATTGGAATGTAACATTTGCTTTTACACGGGAGATTTTGCTAAATTATTTTGTAATAATTTCTGTTCTGTCACTGGCCTCTAACCCAGATTTCAGAAATAAAATTTATTGGAACTTATTGGCTGAGAAGATGTACCAGATAGAAACTTTCCAGTTAGGATTCTAGAAAGCACTTTTCAATATGGGGAGAAAAACAGACAAAGAAGTAACTAAACATTTCAACCTTTTCACAGAAATCTAATATCCAGCAAATACACATAGATGTTCTTGGGTTACCTAGGTAACTTTTAGAGCGATGAAAAGATCATTATTGTTTCGTTCCACTGATCCCCTAAGTGGGATGATATTTTAAAGAAAGAAAGCATTAAGCATTTGCTGTCTTCTGAAAGAAAGCACATCAGACTGTTTGCTCCATATGGTGGCAAGAGTATAAGGAAGAGAACATTTGAACAGTCTATGTATTTATCTTTGTTTTGCTAATTTGACCTCAATTTCAAAATATAAAAACAGAAAAGTGTAAATGCTATTAATTCTGCAGCTAACATTACCACCAGGAGTTCAACATATCCCAGCATACAAGCATGTTAAAAACCTGGGTCTGGCACCTGGATTCTATCAGTTATACCAAATGTAAAGCCCTCAAATTCTCATACTCAGAAACAGAAAATAAGTCATTTCTCCTGAGGTGTCACATTCTAGCTTTTCATGCGTACTCTGTATAACTAGGAACTAGTTTCAGGATACATCTTTTGGCTATGCTTTCTCAAATTTCATTGTAAGAGTAGCAACTAGGTTTCACTGTTTCCAGAGCAGCAAAACAATCCTAGTGTATTCTAGTACACCTGCAAACCCCACTCCCCCCAAAAAACACACACTGAACAAAACCCCAGACACAACCCCCATACTCTACTCAACATGGCTTTGTGGCTTCCACACTTTTATTCTCTAGCTTAAGAGGATGCAAGAAACCAATGGGGAAAAAAAAGTACTATGTAGAAGTATTACGCCATTGTGTATTGGCATAATTATTCTGCATTAAGGAAAAGAAAAAACCTTCTCATCCTGCAACTGGTAAACCAGACACATTTTGCCAGTTCTCACCTGATATCCCGTCTAGAGAACACATGTAGCCACCTCAGCATTGCTAAGGAAAACAAAACGATACTGATATTGCAGCATCAAGACAGAACAAAAGAAAAAGCACTTGTTTTATCTCCTGAATCTCACTGCATCTTGACAATCCATCTGCAAATCAGTAAATTCTACCAGATAAAGAGTAAAGAAACAAAGCTAGCACTTCAGTTTAACTAACCAAATTAAGCTCTTGGGAATGAGAAAAAAGGCAGGACCTAGTAGAATGCACTTGTTGGATATATTTACAGAGCTACTGTGGCAGCCTTTGTGTACTGCTACCAATTTTGAAGTATCAGAGTGGATATTTGCCAGCACAATTTGCAGTATTAGAGAAAAATATTGCCAGAGTCCAGCAGAACAAAAGTAGCAGACACATTTCCAATGCTACTGGATAGGTGTAGCAAGATCCAGATTTTTCAAGGTAAAGTAGCAGCGACTTCATTTGTTTTCTATTTCTATGATGGGTGAGGTGAGCAATTTTGGGGCCCAATGCCCAGCTGGCTGTAGCCCAAGGATCCAGAAAGAATCATAGAATCATAGAATATCCTGAGTTGGAAGGGACCCATAAGGATCATCGAGTCCAACTCCTGGCACCACACAGGTCTAACCAAAATTTTAGACCATGTGACTAAGTGCACAGTCCAAACGCCTCCTGAACTCCGACAGGCTTGGTGCAGTGACTACTTCCCTGGGGAGCCTGTTCCAACGTGCGACCACCCTCTCAGTGAAGAACCTCTTCCTGATGTCTAGCCTATCCAGATACCAGGTGTATGACACTGATTTGGAAGAAAGTGTCGGGTTCCAAGCATTTTGAGCATGAATGAGGAAAAATACCATACCATGATGTGACAGTGCAAAAATAACATGGGTACGGGTGCTTGACCTGAGATTTTACAATTGTGACCAGCTACTCCGGGGAGTAGATACCACGCATGTCAGGCACAGAATTTTGGGGCCTCAAATTCTGGATCCTGTTTGAGAAAGATTTTAGGGCAAGAGTGTGTTTTTTTGCAGAGATCTTGCTTTTCCCTCCCACCTCCCACATTTGAATTGCTACGAGTTAGGCAGCAGGGCAGCACCCCCGACGGGGACTGCAGTTTTAAAAATAATGCAACTCCATGTGATGGGAATAAGCAAGACGGCGGGAGCAGCGGCATCGCCGCCAATGACGAGAACACTGGGAAAAGATAAAAAATATGGCAAGCCCTTTTGTGTTATCCACCTTCTTGCAGTCATCCATGGCTCTCTGGGGCTGGTAGGCACCCTCGGAGCCGCTCCCCAAGCGTTCACCATCGTGGCCATGCGACGAGGTCTTGCTGCCCTGGAAGATGGAGGCGGTGGAGTGGGGGCGCTTCCTGTGCCCACTCGGTGCAGAGCTCATGCACACACGTCCGCCCCATGGAGCCGCCCGTTGCGTGGGACCCCGCGGGTTCGGGCAACTCCTTCCCCCGCCGCTGCCGCCCTCAGGAGGGGTGTGGGCCCAAGATGGTCGTCGCCTTGTCCTGCCCGGGGCCTCGCCGGTCACAGCAGCGAGTGTGGCTGATGTGGGCGATAGCCTGGCACCTGCGGGAGTAACTGGGGAGCGCCCTGCAGCATAACCTCCACTACCATGAGGAGAGGCAGAGGGGATGGAGCCTTCCCTCCATCATCATGTCAGTCCCTGGGGAAACACCCCGCCTGTGTCATGCTCTGCTGTCCTCCTTCCTGTAGTAGTCGGAGTGGCGTGCGCGGCCATAGCCGGTAGAGAAGGACTTCCATACAGCGGCCGCCGAAATTCACGCGATTCTCTCAGCAGTGAGCGCACCCCGTCGCGCCACCCCACGCTCCCCCTGGGAGAGCCTCGCTGAAGATCCCGGTGCACCTGCAGTCTGGTGGATTAAAGGAGCTGCTTCTATTCCTCCGTATACCCTAGAAAAAATGCAACAGGGATAGACCCCCTCTATCATAAAGGAGTTACAAGTATTGGGAGCTTTAGGTTACTGGCGCCAACATATTCCTGGCTTTTCCATTATTGCTTGTCCCTTATACAATTTGATCAAAAAGGGAAAATAACGGGAATGAACTCCCACGACATCCTGCTAGCAAAGCTGAGAAAGTGTGGGATAGATGAGAGGACAGTAAGGTGGGTTGAGAACTGGCTGACTGGCCGAGCTCAGAGGGTGATGATCAGTGGCACAGAGTCCAGCTGGAGACCTGTGACTGGTGGTGTTCCCCAGGGGTCAGTGCTGGGTCCAGTCCCGTTCAACATCTTCATCGACGACCTTGATGAGGGAATAGTGTCCACCCTCAGCAAGTACGCCAATGACACAAAGCTGGGAGGAGTGGCTGACAGGCCAGAAGGCTGTCAGTGAGACCTGGACAGGCTGGAGAGATGGGCAGGAAGAAACCAAATGAGGTTTAACAAGAGCAAGTGTAGAGTCCTGCACCTGGGAAGGAACAACTGCATGTATCGGTACAGGCTGGGGAATGACCTGCTGGAGAGGAGCTCTGTAGAGAAGGACCTGGGGGTCCTGGTGGACCACAAGTTGGCCATGAGCCAGCAGTGTGCCCTGGTGGCCAAGAAGGCCAATGGCATGCATTAAAAGGAGTGTGGCCAGCAGGTCAAGAGAGGTGATCCTCCCCCTCTACTCTGCCCTGGTCAGGCCTCACCTGGAGTACTGTATCCAGTTCTGGGCTCCCCACTCTTTCTACAATGCTGAAAGGAGATGTTAAAATTTTGAGAAGGGTTTACTGTCTCTAATCAGAGTGGTAAAGTTGAGGGAACAGATAAGAAGAGAGCAGGGTGTTATCATTTGGGGACCTTTCTGCCTCCTAGATATAGTCCATAAGGGACCACCTGCTGGTATTGCCCAGAAACCCACGGTTCGTAACCAGTATGCTTATCTGGAAGGAATTAATGAAATCATGCTGATTACCAAGGGTAATTTTAAAATGTCTAAACTGCAAAAGGACATAGATGGTACTCTGTTGTTCCAACCTACACCCAACAAATCATCTGCAGTTCAGGAATTGCCCCCTCTGAAGGAATCACAGAATCACAGAATTGTAAGGGTTGGAAGGGACCTCAGGAGATCAGTAACAAAGTGTGACCAAAACCTGGCATGGGAACAGGAGGTTGTGATAAGGTACCTACCAGCCTGAGAAATACAAGGATTAAAGGACTGTAAAGGGGAGCTGGAGGTTTTTTTTGGAAGGAAAATCTCTGGAAGGAAAGTGTTTAAAAGGAGCATAGCCAGGTTGCAATAAAGACTCTTACTTGATCACAATAAGAGTCCATGCATTCAGTCGCCACAGATAATACTACTGTAGATACAAGTATGTGATTTTAGTTACTCAGCTCCTGTCACCTCTTGCCAATTGCTACAATCCAGCTATATGCTAATTCACGATCTGCTGCCTACCCCATTGGAATGAATCTCACCTTGGTGGGAAGACTGCTACAACATGAATACCTGAAGTGGCTGTTGAAGCGAGTTCAAGAAAATGGACAAAAATGATTATTGTCCATCATGATGTAGAATAAATACATCAGGTATTGGAAAGAGTAAAGAAAGTTGGAGAACAAAAATGGTGGGACACTTTTTGGGGATGGTCACCAACTGACACAGGAATCTTCAACAAGATGCTTCACCCTATTGTTTTATTAATATTCGCTGTATTGTGTTTCATATTGACAATCTCCCTCTATGTTAAACTTTTCATTACGGTGAAACACCTAACTCGTCTATGCGTTTCCCATGTAATCAATAATCCTCACTACAAAAAAAACCACGATGTCTCCAAATCCTTCAAAATATTGAGAAGCTTGAGTGACTATAGTCACAGGGTGGATTATCTAGAATAATTGTTGGAGGTGACTTATTATAGGCCCACCAGGCTATCAGTAATTCACCCTTATGTTGCCAGTCCAGATCCACCTGAGCCACTTCATTCTTTGCAGCCTGATCCACCTGCTGGTTGCTTTGATAATCTTCAGTGGCCCGATTCTTGGGTATGTGAGTATCTATGTGCCATACTTTTACAACCAGGTTCTCTACCTGGGATGCAATATCTTGCCACAATGCAGCAGCCCAGATGAGTTTGCCTCTGTGCCTACAGTTGATTTTTTTCCATTGCTGCAACCACCCCCACAGGGCATTTGCCACCATCCATGAATCAGTATAGAGATAGAGAACTGTCCCCTTTTCTTGTTTAGCAATATCTAAAGCCAGATGGATGGCTTTCACTTCTGCAAACTGACTCGATTCATCTTCTCCTTCAACAGTTTCTGCAGTTTGTTGTGTAGGGTTCCATGCTGAAGACTTCCATATCCGATGCTTTCCAACAGTACAGCAGGACCCATCAGTTAATAGGGCATATTACTTCTCATTTGACGGTAGTTTATTATACAGTGGAGCTTCTTCAGCACGTTTCCTTCTCCTCTGGTGATATGCTGAAATCCCTGCCATCTGGACAGTCCATGTATTCCATAGTATTCATTACTCTCTCTGGAGGACTGCACACTCCAAACTGGGAACTGGAGCAGCAATTTTCTCAGAAGACCCCCCCCCCCCACGTCTGCAATTGTTTTTCTTTGCAACTCACATACCCTTGCATCTAGGGTCAAGGTAGATTTTCCATCCCATTCTCTCAAGTCCTCTCCATGGTCATGCAGGTGGCATGTGCACAGGGTGGCACGTGGTTTGTACCCAATATATCCCCTTTCTTACGCAGCAGGACACTTATTCAGGATACCTAAGATTTTGGATCATACAAGTGGGAAGGAAGATATAGTCTCTTTAAGTTGGTGAACCTCCTGGTCAAGTTTCTCCAAAGCTTTCTCTCTGAGTTTGTGGAATTGGTGGACCTCTTGAGAATGCTTCTCCACAGCCGAGACACAGGTATTGAGTACTATGATGTCCTGGTTTCAGTTAGGACAGAGTTATTTTTCCTCCTAGTAGCTGGTAGGGTGCTATGTTTTGGATTTAGGGTGAGACTAATGTTGATAACACACTGATGTTTTAATTGTTGCAGAGCAATGCTTACACTAAGCCAAGGACTTTTCAGCTTCTCGCTCTGTCCTGCCAGCGGGCAGGCTGGGGGTGCAGCAAGAGCTGGGAGGGGACAGACCCAGGACAGCTGACCCAAACTGGCCAAAGGGGTATTCCATACCATCTGACGTCATGCTCAACAATATATAGGGGTGGCTAGCCGGGGTGGGCAGCCGGCTGCTTGGGGTTGGGCTGGGCATCGGTCAGCAGGTGGTGAGCAATTGCATTGTGCATCACTTGTTTGTACACATTATTATTATTATTATTTTCTATCTTAATAAACTGTCTTTATCTCAACTCACAGGCTTCACTTTCCCGTTTCTCTGCCCCATCCCAGAGAGGGAGGGGGGAGGGTAAGCGAACGGCTGTGTGGTGTTTGGCTGCCAGCCAGGTTAAACCACAACATATGACCAGGACTGGAGTGGCCCTGCCTCCAGGCGGGGAGGAAAGGGACAATTGGCTTTATTGGACTGTATGGATTAGATGACCTGGCACATCAGACCCACGGGAGAATAAGACACTAGTGGACATCAGTGCACAGTGTACTGTAACGCCACAAAGCTATAAAGGGGCAGAACCCATTTATATGTCTAACTGGGCATGAGTGGCAAAAGCACCCCATTGTGGCTGGCCCGGAGGCTCTGTGCATCCTTGGCATAGACTACGTCAGCAGAGGGCACTTCCAAGATGCAAAAGGTTACCAGTGGGCTTTTGGCATAGCTACTTCAGCAACAGAGGACATTAAACAGTTGTCTACCTTGACGAGTCTCTCGGAGGACCCTTCTTTTGTGGGGTTGCTGAGGGTCAAAGAGCAGCAGGTGCCATTTGCTAACAAAATACTGAACTGGCAGCAATATTGCACCAACCGAGACTCCCTGATTCCCATCTATGAGCTGGTTCATCAACTGGAGAACCAAGGAGTGATCAGCAAGACTCACTCACCCTTTAGGAAGGCACATGCAAGACAAAAAGGTGATCTGAGACAGCCAGCATGGCTTCACCAAGGGTAAATCCTGCCTGATCAATCTGGTGGCTTTCTATGATGGAGTGACTGCATCAGTTGATAGAGGAAGACTGACCAATGTCATCTACCTGGACTTCTGCAAGGCCTTTAACATGTTCCCACATGATATCCTGGTCTCCAAATTGCAGGGAGATGATTTTGATGGGTGTACTATTCAGTGGATGAGGAATTGGCTTGAAGGTTGCACCCAGACAGTGGTGGTCAATGGCTCTATGTCCAGCTGGAGTCTCGTGATGAGTGGTGTACCTCAGGTGTCTGTCCTGGGACTGGTACTGTTTAATATCTTTATCAGTGACATAGACAGTGGGATTGAGTGCACCCTCAGCAAATTTGCAGATGACACCAAGATGAGTGATGTGGTTGATACAACAGAAGAAAGGGAAGCCAACCAAAGGAACCTGGCAAGGTGCTGCACCTGGGTCAGGGCAATCCCAGACATGAGTATAGACTGGGAGAAGTCATTGAGAGCATCCCTGAAGAGAAGTCCCCCTGAAGGACTTGGGGATTCTGATGGATGAAAAGCTTGACATGAGCTGGCAATGTGCACTTTCAGCCCAGAAGGCCAACTGCATCCTAGGCTGCATCAACAGAGGAGTGGCCAGCAGGTCGAGGGAGGTGATTGCCCCCTCTACTCGTGGCGTAATGACCACACAGAGGCCAGGGTCAGTTTAGGGATCAATAACTTCTTTATTGATGACAATAACTTCAATTTCTTTATTGAGGACAGGCTCCCTTCTTATACCAGTAGCTCTACCAGTGGTACTTTTCCACTATTTATTGTTAACAACTTTGCCTGGCAACAGCAAACATTTTGCAACTTCCATGTCTTAATGGTTGGAGAACAAGTGGTTTGAGACAGCAAGGCATCTCCTGAATCACCCTTCTTTTTTTCTTCTAACTTGTTTACATTCCTCATGGCCTCATCATTATGAGTCTGATGTTATCACCAACCATGGGGCTTGTCGACCCCCATGGCGATACTCCCACACTACTCTGCCCTTGTGAGGCTCCACTTGGAGTACTGCATCCAGGTCTGGGGCTCCCAGCACAAGGATGTTGGGCTGTTAGAATGGGTCCAGAGGAGGGCCACAAAGAAGATCAAGGGACTGGAGCACCTCTCCTACAAAGAAAGGCTGAGAGAGCTGGGGCTGTTCAGCCTACAGAAGAGAAGGCTCGCAGGTGACCTCATTGCAACCTTTCAGTACTTAAAGGTGGCTTATAAAAAAGATGCAGAGTGACTCTTTGCTCAGTCAGAAAATGACAGGACATTATCAGAATTTGATTTTTGAAAACTTCCTTGTAACTTCAAATATTCCATAAGGAAAAGAAGATTTGGTAGAGTTGTTCAATTCTATGGTAATCAATAGGAAAGAATATATATATCAATGCTGTATATATAGCAATAATTTGCATATAACTATACCTTAAAAGTGCCTTACCTACTGTGTAATATTTTTTTCTGTTTAAAACATCTACTGAAGTTTTTTAAAATCACATGAAAAACAACTTTTCCAGATATAGCGAGAACAAAAACATGCTGTTTTGATTTTATTCCTCAGAACTAAAACATTTAGAAAAGATGACGTCAAATGCTAACAAAATTAAGTACATTATAAATCAGGCTATGACTTGTATGAATGAAACAACATATCTCAATCCGACTGTGGTATTAATTCTCAGTTCATGTTGGTTTTTGTTTTAATACTGTCACTCAATAACAGCTTGTAATGCAAAGAGGGGGAAAAAGTATTTTGGAGATTTTTTTTATACTGTGGATTAGGAATTAAGAGCACATTCATAGAAAGATCAATGATAGATTGTAAGAGCTGATAATAACCTATGAGTCTCAAGAATTCATTAGCTCCTTGGGATATAACTTGGGGAAATATCTACACAGACTGAAACTCAAAACTGGGAAAATTAACCTATCGATAGCAATACAACAATGGAAAACAGCTTAAAATAATTTTATTTTCCTAACACGGAAAAGAAGTGATCTGATAGCAGCAGACAGAGTTGTCAAGCTAGCAGTTAGCAGGGAAAACCTCAGAACCTGCAGTTTTGGTTGCTTAACAAAGATTCTCCCTTCTAACTGTCATGGCTCCAGATAAGTAATAATAACAGCAGTGGCTACCACAATTCCTTGTATACTTGAAAAGAAAGATAAGGCCCTTCACAGTCTTTTGAAAAGGCTTATGTATTATTACTTTACTTGGTTTGTTGCAATTTTACATACTTTTTCAATGATTGCTATTTTATGAAAGAGACAAATCTTTTTCTCCAACAAATTTGAGAAAGCTAACCACTTTATGATCAGGCTCCAGAAAGAAAAAAAAATGCAAACCTTAATTTTGTTTGCAGTAGCTCTTTCTGTTTTAGCAGATTTGAAGTAAATATAAATATGCTGGTCTCATTCTAAAAACTATTGCCATGTAAACCCAGTACATCTGGGCACTCCATCATCTGACTAGATGTGAATGGGAGAAAAGTTTTTAAGCCTTTAAGGATGGGAATGGACTCGCTTTCAAGGTAACTGAAAAGGCTCACTTGATGTGGGCAATAGGACAGATGAAGTATCCTCGTGGGTCATGCCTGGCTTCACTGCTCTGAGTTAAGCACTTTCTCTTCATAACTGGTGGATGATCAGTCTGTTTGTCTTCATCTTTTTTGATACATTACATGCATCTTTCTATTGTAGTTATGTTCAGTTTGGAAAACTGCACAAACTAAAAAGTGAGCTTCTTAAAAATGTTTTATTTTTGTGATATCCTTGTAAAATAAAATGCAACCATGCAAAAGGAAAGTTGCCGAAAACATCCAGAATAAATGAATAAGTGAAATGAAACATCCAAGCTGTAGCATTAGAGAAATAGGTATACAATGCTAGCAATTCTGCTTCCTTGGCTGCCCAAACTTATAACAGCAGTAACTTTTGCTTAACTTTTAAAAGGCTTAATAAACCTCCTGAGTAAAAAAACAAACAAACAAACAAAAAAAAAACTATTAACTGCCCCTTATATTGGTCCAACACCATCCATATTCCCTAATGTGTTGATTTTATTAATTTCTCTAAGGATATGATCAGTATTTCTTGGTTGATTTAAAAGATGCTCAACATGTAATGCACTGGGAAATTACAAAATATTTTTCTTAGTATACATATAATAAAAAATGAATTTAGTGAATTTATTTACAAATATATTGCTAAGTCATACATAAAAATACTGCTACATACTGAATAAAAATATACAAAGCTGCTGTAAGGTTATATGGATTTATCTCACCTGAAGTTAATACTAAACACATCCCATTATTTACTATTATTATATCACTTATTGGCTTGGTTATGGCCAGCAGGGGGTCTCTTCGGTGCCAGCTGAAACTGGCTCTTATCTAATATGGGTCAGCTTCTGGACGCTTCTCACAGAGGCCACCCCTGCAGCCCCCTCGCTGCCAAAACCTTGCCATGTATACACATGTATTTAGCATACTTTTAACTACATATCATTCAGACCAGAAATACAGGAAGGAAAAGCTAGAAATTTTTTTCTATACTGTAAAAGCTTTCATTTTTATACCTGTTTGGAAAATGACTGGCAATTATACTGCGACACAGTAGACATGGAGTACTGGCTGGATTGCCTTTGGCAACCATCCTTAAGCAAGCTTCACAAAAGATGTGGTATCATGGATAGCACACATAAGGATTGAAATAAAGATTCAGGCACACTGCACAGAGATAGCATTCTTCATCTCCTCTGAGTTCATGCTCATCATCTGTATCACAGAATCACACAGTCACAGAACTGAAGGGGTTGGAAGGGACCTCGAGAGATCATCAGGTCCAACCCCCTGCCAAAGCAGGTTCCTTAGAGCAGGCTGCCAAGGTAAGCGTCCAGACGGGCCTTGAATATCTCCAGAGAAGGAGACTCCACAACCTCCCTGGACAGCCTGTTCCAGTGCTCCATCACCCTCACCGTGAAGAAGTTCTTTCGCATGTTGGTGAGGAACTTCCTGTGATCCATTTTTTGACCATTGACCACAAACCACTGAAAAGAGGTTGGCCAAATCCCTCTGTCTCCCACACTTAAGATATTTGTAAACATTGATAAGATCCCCTCTCAGTCTTCTCTTCTCAAGGCTGAACAGACCCAGGTCTCTCAGCCTTTCCTCATAGGGAAGATGCTCCAGGCCCTGTATCATCTTTGTGGCCCTCCACTGGACTCTTTCCAGGAGATCCCTGTCTTTTTTGTAGCGGAGAGCCCAGAACTGGACACAGTACTCCAGGTGAGGCCTGACTAGGGCAGAATAGAGGGGGAGGATCACCTCCCTTGACCTGCTGGCCACACTCCTTTTAAATGCATGTGAGGATCCCACTGGCCTTCTTGGCCACCAGGGCGCACTGCTAGCCACCAGGATCCCCAGGTCCTTCTCTGCAGAGCTCCTCTCCAGCAGGTCATCCCCCAGCCCAGACTTCCCCTTGGTGAATCCATGCTGACTACTCCTCATAACTTTCTTCTCTTCCAATTGCTTGGAGATGGCATCCAGAACAAGCTCTTCCAACACCTTTCCAGGGACAGAGGTGAGACTGACTGGCCTATAGTTTCCCGGATCCTCCTTATTGCCGTTCTTTAAGACTGGAGTGACTGGCTATCCTCCAGTCTTCAGGCATCTCTCCTGTTCTCCAAGACCTTTCAAAGATGATAGAGAGCGGTTCGGCGATCACCTCTGCCAACTCCCTTAGCACACGTGGATGCATCCCGTTGGGACCCATGGATTTGTGTGCATTGATCCCACTCAGACGCTCCCAAACCACTCCCTCCTCAGCCAGGAGGGAGCTCTCCATTTCCCAGACCCTTTATCCTTCCTCCAGGGTCCAGGAGTCCTGGGGGGAGTCTTTGAAGCAAAGAAAGCAAAGAAGGCATTCAGTGTCTCCGCCTTCTCAGCATCTCCCATTACCAGGACACCACCCTCGTTCAGCAAGGGACCCACATTATCTCTAGTCTTCCTTTTAGTGTTCATGTACTTTTTTTAAAAAAACAACACACACAAAAAACTTCTTATTATCCTTTATCTCTTTTGCAAGCTTCACCTCCAGGTGGGCTTTAGCCTTCCTCATCTCATCCCTGCACGCCCTGACAACACTGTATACTCCTCCCAAGAGGACAGGCCCTTTTTCCACATTTCATAGACCTTCTTCTTCCTTTTGATCTTATTGATGAGCTTTTTGCTCATCCACGCAGGCCTCCTGCCCCCCTTCCCCAATTTCCTACTCTTATGGATGCACCGGTCCTGAGCTTAGAAGAAGTGCTGTTTAAATGTTGCCCAGCTCTCACAAGCACCCTTGCCTTCTAGCAATCTAGCCCATGAGATACTCCCAAGCAGGTCTCGGAAGAGGTCGAAGTCGGCTGTCTGAAAATCCACAGTAGCTATCCTGCTTTTTGCCTTACTTCTTCCACCAAGTTCCATCTTGAACTCCACCATCTCATGGCCGCTGCATCCCAAGCTTCCCCCAACCTTCACATCCCTAACAAGCCCATCCCTGTTGGTAAGGACAAGGTCCAGAAGCACCTCCCGCCTCGTCGGCTCCTCCACCACCTGCGTCAGAAAATTATCTTCAACGCATTGTAGGAACCATTTGGACTGCGCGTGCCTGGACGAGTTGCTTTCCCAACAGATGTCTGGATAATTGAAGTCCCCGGTGAGAACCAGCGCCCGGGATCATGAAGCTACTTCTAGCTGCTTGTAGAAGGCCTCGTCAACCTCTTCCTCCTGATCTGATGACCCCCACAACAGTGTCCCCTATACCAGCCTACCCCTTAATTCTCACCCACAAGCTCTCCACTTGTCCTTCACCCTCTCCCAGGTGGATCTGGGTACATTCTAATTGCTCCCTCACATAAAAGGCAACTCCTCCCCCTTGCTTCCCCAGCCTGTCTTTCCTAAAGAGGACATAGCCCTCCATGACAGCATTCCAGTCATGTGAGCTGTCCCACCACGTCTCCGCGATCGCAATGAGATCATGGCCCTGCAACCGAACACAAATCTCGAGCTCATCCTGTTTATTTCCCATGCTCCGCGCACTGGTATACAGGCATTTTAGGGAAGCAGCAGGCGCAGTTGCCCGTAGAGGGACGTGAGAAGAAGATTCTGGACAGGGTATCAGGAATATTACCTTCTCTGAGGAGCCCTCAGACGATCCTATGGGACAACTCAGAGGTTTTTCCCTACTATCTTCAGCAGTGACAACTTCCCCCAGCCCTTCTCTGTCACTTCTAACTCCCCTCCCTTCCCCCATCAAACCTAGTTTAAAGCCCTGCTAATCAGCCCAGAGAGCTTGCTCCCCAATACACTTGTGCCCCACTTGCTGAGTTGGAGTCCGTCAGCAGCCCACATACCTGGCTTCTCAAAGGCCTGCCCAAGATCAAAATACCCAAAGCCTTGGTCCAGACACCACCCCTCAGCCAGTCGTTCACCTGTCCCGTTCTCCTCCTTCTTTCTGGGTCCTGGTCACCCATCGGGAGGACAGAGGAGAACATTATCTGCACCCCCCATCCCTTCAACAACCTTCCCAGGGATGCAAAGTCCTTTTTAATATTCCTAATTTTTCTTGTTGCAGCTTCCCAGGATCCAACCTGAATGACAACAAGAGGATAGTAGTCCTCCAGTTTAATGAGCTGTGCCAGAGCCTTCCTAAAGTCTCTGACACGTGCTCCAGGAAGACAACACACCTCTCTGGAGAGGTTATCCGGGCGACAAATGGGAGCCTCAGTACCCCTCAGCAAGGAGTCTCCGATCACTAAGACTCTCCGCCCTTTTTTTGTGGCACTGGTTTTGATGCAGCGCCCCGTCCAGCCCTGCTCCCTATGCTTGGTACTTGGTCGGTTTGCTGTCCACCAGGACTCCCAGGTCTCTCTCTGCAGAGCTGCTCTCCAGCAGGTCACTCCCCCAGCCTGTACTGGTGCTTGGGGTTATTCCTCCCTAGGTGCAGGACCCTGCATTTGCCCTTGTTGAACTTCATGAGGTTCCTCTGGGTCCAGCCCTCCAGCCTGTCGAGGTCCCTCTGAATGGCAGCACAGTCCTCTGGGGTATCAGCCACTCCTCCGAGCTTTGTGTTGTCATCAAACTTGCTGAGGGTGCACTCTGTTCCATCATCCAGGTCGTTCATGAATAAAATGAACAACACTGGAACAACAACGAACAACCCAGTACTGACCTCTGGGGGACACCACTCGGTACAGGCCACCAACTAGATTCTGCACCACTAAGCACAACCCTCTGAGCTCTGTCATCCAGCCAATTATCAATCCACTGTCCACTCATCTAGCCCGCACTTCCTGAGCTTGTCTATGAGGATGTTATGGGAGACAGTATCAAAAGCCTTGCCAAAGTCAAGGTAGACCACATCCACTCCTCTCCCCTCATCTACCCAGCTGGTGATACCATCATAGAAGGCAACGGGGTTGGTCAAGCACGATTTCCCCTTGGTGAATCCATGCTGACTACTCCTGATCACCTTCTTATCCTCCACATGCTTGGAGATGACCTCCAAGATGAGGAGGAGGTTAATTTTAATAAGATAATGAAATATACTGTCAAGACAGAAATGCCACAACAAGCATTCTCATGGAAAGGGGAACCAAAATCATATGATACAGTAAAAGAAAGAAATAACAAAACCAAAAAGGTTCACTAAAACTGTATTGTCATCACATTTCTTTTTTAAAAATAAATTTTACCTTTTATTTATAGTTGATTACCAAAATAGCTGTTACTTTCCCAAGAAAGTCAAAACAAAGCTAAAATCCCTAAAAATAACCTGCGGTTATTGAAAGGTCATTAGTGAAGGGCATGTACACTATCTCCAGTTCAGGAGGCGTCTCCTCTGAGGGAAGGCAGTGACCTTAAGGGGGTATGATTCACTGCATCATCTTATAGGCAAAATAATGAGTGGAAATATAAGGCAGTGGCTCTAGAAGTATCCATGGTACAAAGATTAGATGAAACAGGTAAAGGGAGTGCTCAAGTGGAGGAACTTAGAGTGGTCTTACTCACCGCACAACATGGTACAAATCATATCTACACCAATTCATATGCAGTTTGTAAAGGAGCCACAGAGTGGATAGGCCACTGGGCAGCCAATGACTGGCAGGTAAATAGAGTTCCTGTCTGGCAAACTGACAGCTGGAAGCAAGTGCTAGAAATAGAAGACAGGTTTGGTCAGCCACTGTTGCTGCACAGTTCAATCATCAAGTCAACAACCTCAAACAACTATGTAGGCCAGCCCATTCTGGTTAAAATGTCTCAAATTGGGACAGTGGCAATGGTGGTAACAACCCCAAACAACCTTTATGCTTGGGAAGCAAAAGATTGCTTTGGAAAACTCCATCAAATGGATAGTACCCACTTTTAACATAACATCTGTCTTTCGTATACAACTGAGCATCTTCTCTTTTATATTTTAAAGGACTACTGATGCCAAGAAATTGTACATGGGATGACAGATTTTCCTACACTGAGCTGGAGTGTACTCAAGGGCTGTTACTATTTATTGTTGGAGTTACTGTGGTTTTGATAGTAATGATAATTTGGAAACCAAAATTTTAACATGGGGACAGACCAAAAGGGAATCACAAGACCACTGGCAATACCCCAAGAGAGGGTATTGCCAGTTGGATGTTGGATGGGCCCTGGAATCAATTTTCATGCCTCAAGTCACAGCATTCCAGAATCGGAGGATGTCATATAACCTCACTGGACAGATTGAAGCACTGGTTAGTGCAACTTGGGTCAGGTTAGAGGAAGCTGGAAATAAAATACAGCCCGTAGGAACCAGTCTAGGAGGTTCCTGGAGTGAGTGATAGCTTCCTGACTCAGATGGTTAGTGAGCCTACCAGAGGGGGTGCCCCACTAGACCTGCTGTTCAGGAACAGAGAAGGACAGTGGGGAGATGTGGTGGCCGGGAGTTGTCTTGGGCAGAGTGACCACGATATGGTAGAGTTCTCTATTCCTGGTGAAGTCAGGAGGGTCAGTAAAACTGGACTTCTGGAGGGCAGACTTTGAACTGTTCAGGACACTGGTAGGGAGGGTCCTTTGGGAGTCAGTCCTGAAGGGCAGAGAGGTCCAGCAAGTCTGGACGATCCTCAAGAAAGAAGTCTTAAAGGCGCAGGAGCAGGCTGTCCCCATGTGCCATAAGATGAGTGTTGTGGTTTAACCCAGCCGGCAGCTAAACACCACACAGCTGTTCGCTCACCCTCCCCCCTCCCTCTCTGGAATGGGGGAGAGAAACAAGAAAAAAACTGAATCCTGTGGGTTGAGATAGAGACAGTTTATTAGGACAGAAAATAATAATAATATGTACAAAACAAGTGATGCACAATGCAATTGCTCACCACCTGCTGACTGATGCCCAGCCTATCCCCGAGCAGCCAGCCCCACCCACCCCGGCTGGCCACCCCTATATATTGTTCAGCATGACGTCAGATGGTATGGAATACCCCTTTGGCCAGTTTGGGTCAGCTGTCCTGGGTCTGTCCCCTCCCAGCTCTTGCTGCACCCCCAGCCTGCCCGCTGGCAGGACAGAGCGAGAAGCTGAAAAGTCCTTGGCTTAGTGTAAGTATTGCTCTGCACCAATTAAAACATCAGTGTGTTATCAACATTAGTCTCACCCTAAATCCAAAACATAGCATCCTACCAGCTACGGGGAGGAAAATTAACTCTATCCTAACTGAAACCAGGACATATATCCACCCCTTATTCCATACCATTTATGTCATGCTCAGGTTACACCCTTTCCAATAGATTCCAATTGACCACCATTTTCATTTATAACATATATAGAATGTCCACTGAGTTTGCATAGTCCATGACTGACTTCAGGCTCCATCTGTCATTGCAGTCTTTCAGCACAGAAGAGATGGTGTGTGATGTTGGATTGTCACACGTTGAAGCCAGTTCTTGTTCCATCACATTACTTTGCTTGTCCAATTCTATAAAAATTCATTCATCAGTATCTGCGCGGATGTTACTGTGATACCATTAATAGGACATTGACATACAGGAATCATGGTAGTGATGACATACAGTATTAGATAATAATTAATAGATAATGGAACCAGGAAGAACTGGCTTGACTGCTGAAGTCTGTCGAAGACAGGAAAGGCCAGAAGATTAGCAGCGAGGAAGACTTCTGGCCTTCATCAAAAGACCACCAGAGTACGCTGGATGACCAACAAGGACTCCAGTACGCATGTGAATAGGGGTGGGAACCTATGTTAATGATTCTTTGGAGACTCGATGAATATGCAAGAGACTCATGGGAAATCATATGAATATGTATTTGTTCCACTAATATAAGCACGCTGCCAGTAACCCTTGGTGTGTGTGTTAGGCGGAGCAATCCCTCACACTCCCGGCGCCATAATAAAGAATACCTGCTTAGTAACTTTGGTTATTGAGTTTTCACTGTGTCACTAACATATTGTTTACAGCTGCAGTTAAATGAAAACTTCCATAACAATGTTCACATTTCACCCACAATGCAGCAACAATACTTCGTTGATAACTTTTCAAAGAAGAGGAAAAAAAAAAGATGCTGCTAGGAGCCCTTGCTGAGCTGGATGCTTGTCATTTTTGACTTGGGAAAAATCATCTACTAAAATATAGAAGAGACTTAGAAACATTCCTCAGAAATGGTTCTGGGGAGGGATGTGTGCTGCTTACTGCATGCAAAGTATGCAGTAAACGATCAGCTCCGAGGCAGACACGTTCTGCAGTGGAGTGGGGGATCGAGCCAGGCAGATTTTTTTCCTGTATGGAGGCCACTCGAACAGGGAACTAGTTAGTAAGGTCCCCTGGGAAACCACTTTTGAAGGTGTCGGCGTCCATCAGTGCTGGTCAGTCTTTAAGCACTGCCTCCTAAAAGCACAGGATCAGGCAATCCCAAAATATCGGAAGTCAAGCAGGTGGGGCAGAAGGCCGGCTTGGCTGACCAGGGATCTTCTTCTGGAGCTTAGGCATAACAAGAAAGTCTATGGCTGCTGGAAGCAGGGTCAGGCAACATGGAAGGACTACAGGGATGCTGTTCGCCTTTGTAGGGAGAAAATTTGTGTGGCCAAAGCCCAACTGGAGTTGAAGCTGGCCGGGTCTGTAGGAGACAATAAAAAGGGCTTTTTAAAATATGTGAACAGAAAAAGGAGAACCAGAGAAAACAGGTCTGCTACTTGATGGAGATGGTCACCTCACAGACAAGGACATAGGCAAAGCAGAGATGTTTAATGCCTTCTTTGCCTCTGTCTTCAACACCAATGGGAATGATAAACTCCCAACTGACCCTGAATGTGTGCAGGATTTGCTGCTCCACTTGGATCCATAAAAGTCCATGGGGCCTGATGGGATACATCCCAGGGTGCTTAGAGAGCTGGCTGACATCATCATGGGACCTCTCTCAATTATTTTTCAAAGGTCTTGGGAATCTGGAGAGGTCCCAGTAGACTGGAAGATGGCAAATGTTGTGCCAACTCTCAAGAAAGGCAAGAAAGAAGACCCTGGGAACTACAGGCCTGTCAGTCTCACATCCTGGTAAAATTACGGAGAAGATTATCCTGGGAGTTACTGAAGCGCACCTGGGGGACAATGCAGTCATAGGTCCCAGACAACATGGGTTCACGAGGGGTAGGTCCTGCTTAACAAATTTGATTTTCTTTTATGATAAAATCAGGCTGACGGCTAGTCACCAGTGAGGTCACCCAGGGCTCCATTTTAGGGCCAGTTCTTTTCAATGTTTTTATAAACGATTTGGATGTAGGACTAGAAGGTGTTTTGAGCAAATTTATTGATGATACTAAACTGAGAGC
This sequence comes from Stictonetta naevosa, assembly GCA_011074415.1. Taxonomy (NCBI): domain Eukaryota; kingdom Metazoa; phylum Chordata; class Aves; order Anseriformes; family Anatidae; genus Stictonetta; species Stictonetta naevosa. The sequence goes on along the minus strand of MU012866.1, from coordinate 95,640 downwards.
AGCTGTTGATTCTGTTGAGGGTGGAAAGGCCTTGCAGAGAGATCTGGACAGATTGGAGAGCTGGGCGATCACCAACCGCATGAAGTTTAACAAGAGCAGGTGCTGGGTCCTTCACCTGGGACGCGGCAACCCTGGCTACACGTACAGACTGGGCAACGAGATGCTGGAGAGCAGCCCCGCAGAGAGGGATCTGGGGGTTTTGGTTGATAGCAAACTGAATATGAGCCAGCAGTGTTCCCTGGCAGCCAGGAGGGCCAACCTTATGTCGCATTAAGGGGTGTAGCCAATTAACCGTTACGGGCCGGTCGGATTCAGGGTACTGAACTATCACAATCACAGATTCACCAATAACACATTAACCGATATGGGCCTGGTCAGATTCAGAGCACTGAACTACTACGGTCATGGATTCACCGATAATGTATAACCGCCCTTACTCTAGTCGCGTTCAATGAGAACTATCACAGCTAGGAACAATGCAGTTCTGTGCAATTTATTACAGCAACAGGCACACAGGTTCTTTGGATTGCTGGCAATAATTTACTGTCTGCAAAAGCAAGCTAGCATGCATTAAATACACAGGTGCGCAGCCTGGAAATTAACGTGTTAAAAAAGCACAAAGACTACAGAGATTCCTAAGTTTCCACGGAGACACACAGTATAACCAAGTGTTCACATCTCACCCAAAGACGTCCCAGTGGGGGGAAGAGAGGCTCAGCCCGTCGACTGATCCCAGGGGTCAGGAGGTCCTCAGGATGGTGTATTCACTTGGGATGGTATCTCCCCTGACGATGGTATCTTCCCCAATGATGGTATCTTCCCTAACATCCCCTCTCTCTTAGGCCAATTTATATTATTTTCTATCTTTTAGGTGGAGTTTGAGTGACTCTAGTCAAGCATATCTTGGTTATGACTGGTGAAAAATTTTCCCATCTCTGTTTAAAGGTATAGGCTCAGAGCAATTCAGAACGCGTGCTCAGTGAGGGGTGGTTGCACCTTGGAGGCGTGTAGCTCTTGGGATGGAGGTGTGTTTTGGTATTATAATGATATAATGAGCAAAAGTACACTAGAGTAGAGCATTTGTCAAAACATGACAGGTCGTTGGCTCAGGGTAGCAAAAAGTACGGCTTATCGGTCTCAATGTGCACAAGAACAGTCAAGTCCCGACCTGGTCACAGAGCCTAGCCATGGTGTCTCCACTCCACTCTATGCTCTGTACTGTTCCTTAGAGCCAGCACACCAGGTTCCCCCAGCACGATAGCATCTAAGGTTGGAAGCCTAGGGAATGCTCAGGTAATGCAGCTACGCCCTACCCTGAAAGCCTCTTCAATGCTGTACATTTTCTTTAATATGTGAATACTAGCTTTATTTTACAGCTTTATTTTACCTTATCCTGGGGTGCATCAAGCACGGCATTGCTAGTCGGTCAAGGGAAGTGATTGTCCCGCTCTACTCTGCGCTGGCGCAGCCTCACCTCGAGTACTGTGTGCAGTTTTGGGCACCACAGTACAAAAAGGACATTAAACTGTTGGAGAGTGTCCAGAGAAGGGCTACAAAGATGGTGAAGGGCCTAGAGGGGAAGATGTATGAGGAGCGGCTGAGGTCACTTGGCCTGTTCAGCCTGGAAACGAGGAGGCTGAGGGGAGACCTCATTGCGTTCTACAGCTTCCTCGCGAGGGGGAGTGGAGGGGCAGGTGCCAATCTTTTCTCTTTAGTGACCAGTGATAGGACCCACGGGAATGTAGTCAAGCTGCGACAGGGGAGGTTCAGGCTGGATATCAGGAAAAGGTTCTTCACCGAGAGGGTGGTCATGCACTGGAACACGCTCTCCAGGGAAGTAGTCAAGGCACCAAGCCCATCAGAGTTTAAGAAGCGTTTGGACTATGCTCTTAGTCATTTGGTCTGAATTTCTGGGTAGACCTCTGTAGAGCCAGGAGTTGGACTCAATGATCCTTGTGGGTCCTGTTCAATTCAGGATGTTTTGTGATTCTTTGATTCTAAGTAAAATAAAATAAAATAAAGCAGCTTTATTACCCTCGTGGCAAGTGTCCTCTTGACTTCTGGAAGGGCAGATTTACATTATTCATGTTTTCTGGCTCTTGACACTTAAGAAAAAAATTACTTCAAAAACGGTCTATACGGGCCCTGTGATGTTTTTACCTTGCTAGGAAGATGAACTTCACCACACCTGCTCTCTCAGTCCCCCTCCTCAGAAGAGGACGGGAAGAAGAAAAGGAAAAAGAACTCACATGTTGAAATACGGAAAGTTAATTAAGGGAAAAATAATTATTAAGGGATAATTATTGATAATTAAATAATTTAACTAAAGGGAAAAGGATAAAGGGAAAAGGGGAAAAAAAAAACAACAAGCAAAGGCCATGTGGAAGTGCAGAGGAAAGAAATTACTCTCTGCTTCCTACCAACGAGTGACACTTCACCATGTCCTTGAAGCAGGGCTGCAATGCACATAGCCATTGTTCAGGAGGACAGACGTTTTCACAACGAGAGCACATCCCTCCCCTCTGCTTCCTTTTTCTAACTTTTGTTGATGAGTGTGACATTATATGGTATGGAATATACGTTTGCTTGTTTTAGGTCAGTGTTGTGGTTTAACCCGGATGGCATCTAAGCACCACACAGCCGTTCGCTCACACTCCTCCCTCCCTCTCTGGGATGGGGGAGAGAATGAGGAAAATGAAGCCTGTGGGTTGAGATAAAGACAGTTTATTAAGACAGAAAAGAAATGATAGTAATAATATGTAAAAAACAAGTGATGCACAATGCAAATGCTCACCACCCGCTGACGGATGCCCAGCCTATCCGTGAGCAGGTGGTCCCCCCACCCCAGCCAGTCCCCCCATATTAATTGTTCAGCATGACATCAGATGGTATGGAATACCCCTTTGGCCAGTTGGAGTCAGCTGTCCTGGGTCTGTCCCCTTCCAGCTCTTGCTGCACCCCTAGCCTGCCTGCTGGCAGGACAGAGCGAGAAGCTGAAAAGTCCTTGGCTTAGTGTAAGCATTGCTCTGCAACAACTAAAACAGAAGCGTGATATCAACATTATTCTCATCCTAAATCTCAAACAGGGCCATACCAGCTACTAGGAGGAAAATTAACTCTATCCTAGCTGAAACCAGGACAATATCCACCCCTTATTCCATACCATTTATGTCACGTTTGAGTTACAGCCTTTCCGATACATTCCAATTAATCCCCACTTTTCATATATGTATATAGTGTCCACTGAGTTTGTGTAGTCCATGACAGACTTCAGGCTCCATCTGTCACAGCAGTTTTTTACGGCAGAAGAGATGGTGTGTGATGTTGGATCGTCACATGTTGAGGCCCATTACGGTTGCATCACACCACCGTGCTTGTCCAATTCTATCAAAATTCATTCATCATTATCTTCGTGGCAGTTAGTGAGATACCATTAATACAACATTGACAAATATCAGTCATGGTAGTGATGACATACAGTATTAGATAATAATTAACATAATACAATTCAACTCATGGGCTATTCTCACCCAACATTAAATCCCCTTGAGCTATACAGTGGACCTCCCCATTTTTCGCATTACCCACCAAGCGCACCCAGCTCCCTCTGCAAAAGCAGTCCCACGAACAGGTTTGCCTTTTCCTGAGGCAGGAGTAGCCCAGACTGTCTTCCCCAGCATGTTTTTCACGTGCACTACAGGGAAATGTCTCCTTCTACTGTACGTAACAGGTTTGACTGGGCAGGTCCAACTCAGTTGTCAGATCCCCTAGTATTGACTAACCAGGTGGCCTTTGCCAAATGCGTATCCCAGTGAATGTCCCAGCACCCATTGCTTAAAGTGTAGTCTTTAACAGTCCATTGTATCGTTCAACTTTCCCGGAGGCTGGTGAATGACAGGGGATGTGATACACCCACTCAATACTATGCAATTTGGCACAAGTGTTTCAGAACCTCAAGGTTGTTTCAGAAACGCAAGGTTGTTTCAAAAATGAGTCCCATTGTCTGACTCAATTCTTTCTGGGGTGCCATGTCGTCATAGGACTTGCTTTTCAAGGCCCAGGATAGTGTTCCGGGTGGTGGCATGGGGCACAGGATATGTTTCCAGTGGTTGCTTCCACCATTGTAAGTACGTGGCGCTTGCCATTGCGGGTTTGAGGGAGTGTGATGTAATCAATCTGCCAGGCCTCTCCATATTTATATTACAGCCATCGTCCTCCATACCAAAGAGGCTTTGACCATTTGGCTTCCTTGACTGCAGCACAGTCATGAATAACCTGTGCTATAGTGTCCATGGTCAGGTCCACCCCTCGATCACGAGCCCATCTGTATGTTGCATCTCTACCTTGATGGCCTGAGGTGTCATGGGCCCATCGGGCTATAAATAATTCACCCTTATGTTGCCAGTCCAGGTCCACCTGAGCCACTTCAATCTGAGCAGCCTGATCCACCTGCTGGTTGTTTTGATGTTCTTCAGTAGCCTGATTCTTGGGCACATGAGCATCTACATGTCGTACCTTTACAACCAGGTTCTCTACTGGGGCAGCAATATCTTGCCACAATGCAGCAGCCCAGATGGGTTTGCCCCTAGGCTGCCAGTTGTTCTGCTTCCATTGCTGTAACCACCCTCACAGGGCATTTGCTACCATCCACAAATCAGTATAGAGGTAGAGAACCGGCCACTTTTCTTGTTCAGCAATATCTAAAGCCAGCTGGATGGCTTTCACTTCTGCAAATTGACTCGATTCACCTTCTCCCTCAGTAGCTTCTGGAACTCGTCATGTAGGACTCCATACAGCAGCTTTCCATCTCCGATGCTTTCCCACAATACGACAGGACCCATCAGTGAACAGGGCATATCTCTTCTCATTTTCTGGTAGCTTGGTGTACAGTGGGGCTTCTTCAGCACAGGCCACCTCTTCCTCTGGTGATATCCCAAAGTATTTGCCTTCTGGCCAGTTCACAATCACTTCCAGGATTCCTGGGCGACTGGGGTTTCCTATTTGAGCCCGCTGAGTAATCAGTGCAGCCCACTTGCTCCATGTAGCATCAGTTGCATGATGTGTAGTTGGGACCCTTCCTTTGAACATCCAGCCCAATACTGGCAGTCGGGGTGCCAGGAGGAGCTGCGCTTCAGTACCGACCAATTCTGAAGCAGATCAAACTCCTTCATATGCTGACAATATCTCTTTTTCAGTTGGAGTGTAGTGAGCCTCAGATCCTCTGTATCCCCGACTCCAAAACCCTAGGCCTCAACCTCAAGTTTCCCCTCTATTTCTGCCAGAGGCTTCAAGTGGGGCCATTCTCCCCGGCTGTTGTGTAGAGCACATTCTTTACATCTGGTTCTTTGTGGACTAACCCAAGGGCTACTGCATGCACTATTTCTTGTTTTATTTGTTCAAAGGCTTGTTACTCGGGGACCCATTTGAAGTCATTCTTACGGGTTACTTGGTAGAGCGGGTTTAAAATCAGACTGTAATTTGGAATTTGCATTCTCAAAAACCCCACGACTCATAGGAAATTTTGAGTTTCTGTTTTGCTAGTTGGTGGAGACATAGCCATTATTTTGTTGATCACATCCATTGGGGACTGATGACGTCCATCTTGCCATTTTATTCCTAAAAACTGAATCTCTCGTGCAGGTCCTTTGACTTTATTTTGTTTTATGGCAAAAGCAGCCTTCAGAAGGATTTGGACAGTTTTCTTCCCTTTCTCGAAAACTTCCTCTGCTGTGTCACCCCACACAATGATGTCATCGATGTACTGCGGGTGTTCAGGAGCTTACCCCTGCTCCAGTGCAGACCGGATCAGTCCGTGGCAAATTGTAGGGCTGTGTTTCCACCCCTGGGGCAGTCAATTCCAGGTGTACTGGACACCCCTCCAAGTGAAAGCAAACTGTGGCCTGCACTCTGCTGCTAGAGGGATGGAGAAAAATGCATTAGTGATATCAGTTGTGGTGTACCATTCGTCTGCCTTTGATTCCAGTTCTTACTGGAGTTGAAGCATGGACGGCACTGCAGCACTTAGTGGTGGCGTGACTTCGTTCAGGCTACGATAGTCTACCATTAGTCTCCCTTGCCATTAGACTTTCGCACTGGCCATATGGGACTATTAAAAGGTGAATGAGTCTTGCTGATCACTCCTTAGCTCTCCAGTTCATGAATTAGCTTATGGATGGGAATCAGGGAGTCTCGGTTGGTGCAGTATTGCCGCCAGTGCACAGTTGTGGTAGCGAATGGCACCTGCTGTTCTTCAACCCTCAGCAGCCCCACAACCGAAGGGTCCTCTGAGAGACCGGGCAAGGTAGACAATTGTTTAATGTCATCCGTCTCTAAGGCAGCTATGACGAAATCCCACTGGTACCCTTTTGGGTCCTTGAAATATCCTCTCCTTAGGTAGTCTATGCCAAGGATGCACGGAGCATCTGGGCCAGTCACAATACGGTGCTTTTGCCACTCATTCCCAGTTAGGCTCACTTCAGCCTCCAATACAGTTAACTGCTGGGATTACCCTGTCACTCCAGAAATGCAGATGGGTTCTGGCCCTTTATAATTGATGGCATTAGAGTACATTGTGCACCGGTGTCTACTAAAGCCTTATATTTCTGTACGTCTGATGTGCCAGGCCATCAAATCCACACAGTCCAATAAACTCGATTGTTCCTTTCCTCTCCCTGGTTAGAGGCAGGGCCCCTCTAATCATGGTCAGAATCTTCATTTCTGTTTCTGGAGGACTGCCTGCTGGAAGCTGGAGCAGCAAGTTTCTCAGACAACCCCTTTTTTCTGATTGTTTTTCCTTGCAACTCACGTACCCGTGCCTCTAGGGTTGAGGTAGATTTTCCATCCCATTTTCTGAAGTTCTCTCAATGGTCACGTAGGTAAAACCACAAGGTGGTACCGGGTGTGTACCCACCATATCTTCTACCTTGCACAGAAGGATGCTTACCACTGATAGCAGAGACACTGGTTTGTACAGGTGGGGCAGAAGATAAATTCTTTTTATGTTGGTGGACCTCTTCAGAAAGTTTCTTCAGAGTATTCTCTTTTTTATCTTCAAATTGGTGGAACTCCTGAGAAAGTTTCTCCACAGCCGAGTCGCAGGCCTGTAGGGAAGAGGAGAGACTTTATTCGTACTGCCAGAGTTGTTTAGTTAATTCATCTACTGTGGGTTCCTAATGGTCTTTTCAGGTCATTACTGCCAATGAACTGGCATATGATGATGGTGCACTCCATACAAACTTCCGCCACATGGGTCATGTGCACTTGACTTCATCTGGATTTGTGGATATTTGTCCATTGTCTAGGTCCCTATAAATCACCTCCATCATGGCTAATTCCCTCAGGTACTGGATTTCCCTCTCCATGTTGGTCCACTTGCCTCGTTGACATACAAGATCTTCCTTGAAGGGACACCTTCCCTTCACACCTGACAGGAGATTCCTCCAGAGGCTGAAGCCTTGTGCTCCATTTCCAATTGCTTTGTCAATGCCTACGTCCCTAGCAAGGGATCCCAGCTGCTTGGTTTCCCTGCCCTCTAATTCCAGACTATTGGCTCTGGTGTCCCAGCAGCGGAGCAGCCAGGTGACAAGATGCTCACCAGGAGAATGACTGAAACCTTTTTGCATATCTCGTAGCTCACACTGGTATAGATTTCAGATACTTACTGTTGTTTTTTTGACATCTTCGTCTTAGTCTTCCTGTTCCTCTGATGGCCCATCCTCATCTTCTCCATACCTAATCTTAGTAGGAGTTGCTCTGTGTTCTAAACGATCTGACTCTCTCAACCATTTTTTCATCTTGGTTATGAGTGCAACTGACATTGGTTAGAGTTTGTTTCGCTGGCTCAGCATTGTGGCCCGTTGTATGGCTTGGAGTGGCCACTGGGCCTGTCACTGGGTTGACGTGGTCACAGGGTCTGTCACTGGGGTTACAGCGGCATAGAATGCAGCTTGGTAAGCATAGGCCAAGCCCCGGCATGTTGCAGTGATTTGTGTATCTGGAATTGCCAGGGTGGAAACACACCTTTTTCAAGCATTCTAGCAATTTGTTAGGACTTTGCAGTTGTTCAGAGGGTGAATTTCCAAAGCATTGGAGGTGCCCACTGCTCTTGATTCCTGCCCATATCCTCCCACACTCCCTGCAACTCATAACTATCCTGCCTCAGCACAGATCTTTGAATGACATTCTTAAGTAATTGTTTAACCTTAAACAAAACCTGAAGTGCATTCAGGAGACATAACAACAAGAACATGCTGGTCTCAACATCCCAAGGATATTCAAAGTTTTGCTCACCCTCCCCCCTCCCTCTCTGGGATGGGGGAGAGAAATGGGAAAATGAAGCCTGTGGGTTGAGATAAAGAGAGTTTATTAAGACAGGAAAATAATAATAATAATAACAATAACAATTATAATGATAGTACTAATAATAAAAATGTGTACAAAACGAGTAATGCACAATGCAATTGCTCACCACCCGCTGACCGATGCCCAGCCTATCCCCGAGCAGCCAGTCCCCCCACCCCGGCCAGCACCCCCCGTATTAATTGTTCAGCATGATGTCAGATGATATGGAATACCCCTTTGGCCAGTTTGGGTCAGCTGTCCTGAAAATTAACTCTATCCTAGCTGAAACCAGGACATGGTCATAGGCAACAAATTACATTAATCTCCCTACGCTGAGTCTATTTTGCCTATCACGATAACTGTTGAGTGATCTCCCTGTCCTTACCTCAACCCTTGAGACCTTTTCATCATATTTTCTCCCCCTTTCTCTTTGAGGAAGGGAAGTGAGAGAGTGGTTGTGGTGGAGTTAGGCTGCTTAGCAGGGTAAAACCACCACAGGGGGTCTGCTACAGGCCACCTGATCAAGAAGACCAAGCAGATGAGGCCCACTATATACAGATAGCAGCAGCCTCACATTCACAAGCCCTGGTCCTCATAGTGGACTTCAACCACTCCAATATCTGTTGGAGGTACGGCACAGCAGGTCATAGGGGGACACTGGGGACAACAGTCAAGAATAAGAAGGCAAGGAAGCCAAGCAGTTGGGATCCCTCTCTAGAGAAAGGGTCATTGACAGAGAAATTGGGAGAGAGGCACAGGTTCTCAGCCTCTGGAGGCAACTCCTGTCAGGCGTGAAAGAAAGGTATCCCTTCCATGAAGATATTGTATATCAATAGGTAAGTGGACCACCATGGAGAAAGGTCTCCAGCACCAGAGAGAATTAGCTGTGCTGGAGGTGGTTTAAAGTGATTTGGACAATCACCAGACACCTAAAGATCCCGATGAAGTCCAGTGCATGCCATCCATAGTAGTTGCTTCTACCATGGTGAGTATGTACCGTTTGCCTTGGCGGGTTTGTGGGAGTGGTCCGATATAGTCAATCTGCCAGGCCTCACCATATGGAAACCCTAGCCACCTCCCCCTGTCCCAGGGAGATATTACCTTCATGGTTCTCTTGATTGCAGCACAAGTCTCACACTCATGGGTAACCTGTGTGATGGCCTCAATGGTCAGGTCCACTCCTTGATCACGAGCCCATCTGTATGTGGCATCCCTCCCCAGATGTCCTGATGTTTCATGGGCCCATTGAGCTACAAACAGCTCACCCTTACGTCCCCAGTCCAGGTCCACCTGAGCCACTTCAGTTTTCGAAGCTTGATCCACCTCTTCGTTGTTCTGATGTTCTTCAGTAGCGCGACTCTTGGGCAGGTGGGCATCTACATGATGTACTTTTACATCCAGGTTTTCTACTCAGACAGCAATATCTTGCCACAGGGTAGCAGCCCAGATAGGTTTACCTCTGCACTTCCAGTTGTTCTGTTTCCATGGCTGCAGCCACCCCCACAGAGCATTTGCCACCATCCATGACTCAATGCAGAGATAGAATACTGGCCATTTTTCTCTTTCTGCAATCTCTAGGGCTAGTTGTATGGCTTTCACTTCTGCATACTGACTCGACTCGCCTTCCCCTTCCATGGCCTCCACAACTCGTCGTGTGGGACTCCACACAGCAGCATTCCATTTCCTATGGCTCCCTACCACACGGCAGGATCTGTCAGTGAACAACACATACTGCTTTCTGTCTTCTGGAAACTCATTATATGGTGGTGCCTCTTCAGCACGGGTTACCTCTTCTGCTGGCACTCCGAAATCTCTGCCTTCCGGCCAGTCCATAATCTCTTCCAGGATTCCTGGGCGATTAGGTTTTCCCATTCAAGCCCAATGTGTAATTAACGCTATCCACTTACTCCACGTAGCGTCAGTTGCATGGTGTGTAGTGGGGATTTTTCCTTTAAACATCCAATGTAACACACGTAGCCGTGGGGCCAAGAGGAGCTGTGCTTCTGTACCAACAACTTCTGAAGCAGCTCGAACACCCTCATATGCCGTTAGTATCTCCTTTTTAGTTGGGGTGTAATTGGATTCTGATCCTCGATAGCCCCGGCTCCAGAAACCAAAGGTCGACCTCAAGTTTCTTCTGGGGTTTTCTGCCAGAGGCTCCAGGTGAGGCCATGCTCCCCAGCTGCAGTGTAAAGTATGTTTTGCACAGCTGGTCTGGTACGGACAGACCCAAGGGCTACTGCACAAGCTATTTCTTGTTTGATTTGTTCAAAGGCCTGTTGTTGCTCGGGGCCCCACTTGAAAGAGAAACTCTTTCAAGTGGGGCCCCGAGCAAGAACAGGCCTTTGAATAAATCAAACAAGAAATAGTTTCTCTTTCGAGTCACTCGATATAGAGGACTCACAAGCTGACTATAGCCTGGAACATGGATTGTCCAGTATCCCAAAAGGCCTAAGAAAGCTTGTGGGTTTTTTTTGCTAGCTGGCGGAGACATTGCTGTCATTTTGTTGTTCACACCCATCGGAATATGGCGATGTCCATCCTGCCATTTAACCCCCAGAACTGGATTTCCTGTGCAGGTCCCTTGACCTTACTGTCTAATGGCAAAACCAGCTTTCAGGAGAATTTGGATTACTTTCTTCCCTTTCTCTAAAACTTCTTCTGCTGTGTTGCCCCACACGAGGATGTCATCCATGGTGTTCAGGAGCTCCCCCTTGTTCCAGTGAAGACTGGATCACTCCATGGCAAATAGTAGGGCTTTGTTTCCACCACTGGGGCAGTTGATTCCAGGTGTATTGGATGCCCCTCCAAGTGAAAGCAAACTGCAGCCTGAATGCTGCTGCCAGAGGGATGGAGAAAAATGCATTAGCAATACCAATTGTGGCATACCACTTGGCTGCCTTTGACTCTAGTTCGTACTGGAGTTCTAGCATGTCCGGCAGTGCAGCACTCAGTGGTGGCGTGACTTCATTCAGGCTGCGATAGTCCACCATTAGCCTCCACTCTCCATTAGACTTTCACACTGGCCATATAGGACTATTAAAGGGTGACTGAGTTTTGCTGATCACTCCTTGACGCTCCAGCCGATGAACCAACTGCCCAACAGAAACTGGAGCAGCGTTTTTCTTTTGAGCCCCTCTTCCTGCTGCTGTATTTCCTTTCAGTTCACATACCCGAGCAGCTAGGATTGAAGTAGGTACACCATCCCATTTCCTCATATCTTCCCCGTGGTCACGCAGATAAAACCACAAAGTGCCACGTGGTGTGCATCTTGGGTACTCTCTCAAGCAGGAAAATGCTGATTCTTAGTGGCTGAAATATCGCTCTGTCTGGATGAGGAGGGATATGCTCGTGGTCAAGTCTTTCGGACAGTTTCTCCACAGCTGAGACAAGGGCCCTTAGTGGAGCAGAGAGATTGTCTTCATATATTTGAAGCTGGCAGTACAGATTATACACTGCTGGTCCCATCCCCTCATCCTAATTAAATATTGCCAGCGTACTGGCATGTGATGATGGTGCACTCCGCACCAATTTACGCCACATGGATATTGTGCACGGGACTTCATCAGGATCTTTAGGTTTCTGGGCATTGTCCAAATCACTATAAATCATCTCCAGCATAGCTAATTCCCTTAGTTGCTGGAGACCTTTCTCCACAGTGGCCCACTTGCCTACTTGATATACAATATCTTCCTTATGGGGATACCTTTCTTTCACAGCTACCAGGAGTCGCCTCCAGAGGCTGAGGACCTGTGCCTCTCTCCCAATTCCTTTGTCAATGACCCTTTCTCTAGAGAGGGATCCCAGCTGCTTGGCTTCATTGCCTTCTAATTGTTGGCTATTGGCCCCAGTGTCCCAGCATCGAAGCAGCCAGGTGAGGATGTGTTCACCTGGGTGTCGACCATAATCCTTTCGTATTTCTCGCAACTCGCTCAGGGATAGGGATCGAGTGGTTTCTGATTCCTTTATGATTTCCATCTCTTCTTCCTGCCGTTTTTGTGATGGCTCTGCTTTAGAGGTGCCTGCCTTTTCCACTTTTCCCTCCTTCTTAGGAGAGGCTTCTTCCCTTATTAAACGAACTGACTTCCGTTTCCATTGTTTTGACTTGATTATGGGGGCGACTGATAACAAGGTCGCTTGGTCCTCTGGGTCAGCCACAGCATGTGTTATCTGGTCATCAGATTCAGAGACTTCCTCCCTCTCTTCAAGGTGCTGAATGATGTTAAAGAGTGTTTGATAGGTGTAAGCCAAGACCCAGCACAGTGCTGCAAGCTGTCGTTCTCCGGCATTGTCAGGGTCAGGTCATACGACTCTCAAACATTCTATCAGGTTTTTAGGATTTTGCACTTGTTCAGGGGTGAAGTTCAAAACTATTGGTGGAGACACCTGTGATAAATGATTGAGTCCCAAATAGGATTCTAATTAAAGTTTGTAATTTATTAAGCAAATAGAGGCAAGCAAACAGCGCTGGGTGTGCCGGGAGTCTCTGCTCCACCAAGACGCACACCTATTACATCAGGTGGCTGATTTTTATGCTCCTAGACTAATACATATTCATCACTATTCCTAGAAAAGGCAGGGTTATTATAATTAGTTCCCGGAATCCAAACCCTCTCCGGACGCATGCGTATCAATCTCTGTTGGTCTTTCTGGGGGTCTCTTGTGCTGAAGGCTCATAGTCTTCCTCCCAGGCTTTGTCCTTCGGTCGTCCTTCAACTCCCCCTTTCTCCTTATTTGGTGAATCTCTTTGCTGGATATCAGAGGCTTGGGCAGCGTCCCATGCAAAAGTCAGCAGTTTCCTAAAAAAACTCCTTGGTCCTCTTATCTCCCAGACTCGAGTCTCAATGTTCGCCCTTCAAACCCTCTATTTACACAAATTGCTGGGCCCTTCCTTTGCATGATACAAGAACTGTATACACTAATCACTCTGTTTTTCTTAAATAGAAGGTTATATTTCATCATGCGGCCCTAGCATTGTTCCATACTGACATGAATCAAATTAACACGTTTCACACACCCATGACAGGTACCTGCCTATATCCTCCCACACACCTTGCCACCCGCCACAAGGCTTTTTCGGGACAGATTGCTGGGTAAGCTTTCTAAGCAATTGACTAATCTTAGAGAGAAGAGAAAACCTGTTATGCAGAATTAGAAATAACAATATATGGGTTTCACATGGATATTCAAAATATTCAAAAACTGTTGTAATTAGCCCACTGTGAAAGAAGGAGGAGGTACCATTCCTGATATTACTCATAAACCGACTTCCAGATGAGGAAAGGAAGGCCGTGTAATTCTGAATATTCTCTAAAAGATAGGTTCCATGAGACCCAAATGATAACAGTGCAGAGCCTGTATGCCAGATTAAACTCAAGGCCAGTGCTGGGCAACACAGCGAGTTAAACAAAAACTAACACAGATTGTAGCACATTCTCGAATCGGATATAGAGGAGAAAGGAGAATATGACACGGATTACATGACACTTGATCAAACAAGCCAGTATTAACAGGACACTGAACATGGTGACTAGCAAGTAAGTGTGTTAGCCGTAAGAGTTTTAATCAATTCTATTGTTATCTCAACCCTTCGAGCCCTACGTTGGGCGCCAAAAAGGACTGTGGTGTTTTTACCGTGCTAGGCAGTTGAACACCACAACCACTCTCTCACTCCCCGTCCTCAGATGAGGAGGGGAAGAAGTAAAGGAAAAAACAACTCACAGGTTGAGATAAGGATAATTTAATTAAAGAGGAAAAAAAAAGAATTATTAAGGAAAGATTATTATTAATTAAACAATTCAACTAAAGGGAAAAAAGGGAAAGGGGAAAAGGGAGGGGGAAAGGGAAAAACAAAACAAAACAAGTAAAGGCTGTGTGGAAGTGCAGAGGAAAGAAATTACTCTCTACTTCCCACAAATGAGCGATGCTTGACCACATCCTTGAAGCAGGGCCTCAACGCACGTAGCCGGTGTTCGGGAGGAGGACAGACGTTTTCGCAACGAGAGCACACCCCTCCCCTCTTCTTCCTTTTTCCACCTTTTATTGCTGAGTGTGACATCATATGGTATGGAATATCCCTTTGGTTGGTTTAGGTCAGCTGCCCTGGTGATGTTTCTTTCTCACTTTTTTGCCCACCCCCTAGGAGGGTTAGAGAGAGTCCTGATGCTGTGCCAGCACTTCTCAGCAGCAGACACAACACCGGTGTGATACCACTGCTGTTCTAGCTACAAGTGCAGAGCGCAGCACTGTATGGGCTGCTGCAGGGAAAGTTAACATCCCAGCCAGACCCAGTACAGCTATTGAACTAGCATGTGTGTGAATGAAAAGCCCAGCATCCCCAAGGCTGTTTTATTATGATTAATTCATGGAAATTCTGCATAGTAGAATGTAAAATTGAACACAGCGTGCAATATCTTCTGGGAATTTCTTTACTTTTTGCATGTTATCTATTTTTTTTTCCAACTGGAATATCATGAAATTGAAATCCTCTTGATCTTGTCTTCCTTCCTTCCCCCCTCACGAGGGGGAGTGGAGGGGCAGGCACCAATCTATTCTCCTTAGCCACCAGTGGTAGGACCCGCGGGAATGGTGTCAAGCTGAGGCAGGGGAGGTTTAAGCTAGACATCAGGAAGAGGTTCTTCACTGATAGGGTGGTCGCACAGTGGAACAGGCTCCCCTGGGAAGTAGTCACTGCACCAAGCCTGTTGGAGTTTAATAAGCATTTGGACTGTGCACTTAGTCACATGGTCTAAAATTTTGGGTAGACCTGTGTGATGCCAGGGGTTGGACTTGATGATCCTTATGGGTCCCTTTCAACTCGGGATATTCTATGATTCTATGATTCTGATTATATGCATCATATAGGGGGATTTCAGGAAAGGATCATTGCTGTCAGGCCCAGCAGCAGCAGCAGAATAGGAATGTGAAGTTGATTTCTGTCCTCTGTGTAAAAATTAACAGTGGTATTGAAATAACAAATAGATTTGTATTAAATTTGCCCTTTTCCTTGCATAAGAGAACTTAGTGTGCCATTTGGATAAAGGGATGAGAACAGGAACTTGTGTTGCTACCAGTGGAGAACATTTTTGCAGCGTTAGTTGAAAATGCCTGGATTTTTTAATTACTTTTTGTTGCAATCTAAAGCCTGATCTCCTTACTGAGAAAGTTTTGTTTGTTTGTTTGTTTTTCTCTGCTCTCATGAAGTCTTGAGCTGAAGAAAACAGGGAAACCTTGAAGAAAACAGGGAGATTGGTAGCCTTGAGATAGCAGAAGCAAGGGAGATAAGGGATGAAAGACTACCCTAGACTTCAGGAGAGCAGACTGGCCTCTTCAGGGATCTGCTTGGTAGAGTACGATGGGACAAAGCCCTGGAAGGAAGAGGAGCCCAAGAAAGCTGGTTAATATTCAAGGATCACCTTCTCCACGATCAGGAGGGATGCATCCCAACAAAGAAGAAGAAGTTGGGCAAAAACGCCAGGAGGCCTGCATGGATGAACAAGGAGCTGGCCAAACTCAAGCAGAAAAAGGAGGCCTATGGAGGGTGGAAGCAAGGACGGATAGTCTGGGAGGAATACAGAGAAATCGTCCAAGCAGCCAGGGATCAGGTTAGGAAAGCTAAAGCCCTGTTGGAATTAAATTTGGCCAGGGACATCAAGGGCAACAAGAAAAGCTTCTACAGGTACATCAGTGATAAAAGGAAGACTAGGGAAATTGTGGGCCCTCTCTGGAAGGAAACTGGAGACCTGTCTATCTGGGATACAGAGAAGGCTGAGGTACTCAATGACTTTTTTTTGCCTCAGTTTTTGCCGGCAAGAGCTCTAGCCACACAGCCCAAGTTCCAGAAAGCAAAGTCAGGGACTGGGAGAATGATGAACCGCTCACTGTAGGAGAAGATCAGGTTTGAGACCAGCTAAGGAATCTGAAGGTGCACAAGTGCTCTGCAACAACTAAAAACTTCAGTATGTCATCACCACTGTTTTCATCAAAAACCCAAAACACATCATTGTGTGAGCCTCTACGAAAAAAATTAACTTTGTCCCAGACAAAACCATGACAGTCCATAATAAGAAAGACAAAGAGCTTGCACTTCTCTTTTATGATAATTGCGATGTTTTGGGGTGTTTTACTCTTTCTTTGCTTTTATTTTTGTAATAAACCACTAATATGCAAACAGAAGTATTTGCAGTATAAGAAGTTTTATCTTTATGTGGTTGTTTCACTTGGTACTCTGCCCAAGTAAATCTTAAAGTTTAATGACTTCAACTATATATTAAAATTCAAATATTTCTTTTTTTTTGGTATCTTGACAAAATAGAAAACTACAAGAAAACATGAAGAGAATCCTTTCTATCGCAAACTATGCAACATTATGGCATGTAAGAATTATATATGAATGTGCAATATGATATTTTTCTTTAAACTTTTTGTTAGAAAATTAATCCATTAATGTTAGAAAAATGATGCAGCTCATTTGGTGAGAGTAACCTATGATTAGTACTCCAATTAAAAATGAAAGCTGTCTTAGACAGTAGACATCTATGCTATTACTTATGTGTTGATGTTCAACCTCATTTGTCAGACCAGGTAGTTTTTTAAGGAATACTTTCTATAATGCATTACCACTTGATAAGTAAATCCCATAGCTTCTAGTCAGAGAACAATTAAATGCCTTATTTACTAGTTCTGATTCAACCCAACAAGGCAATTTGATCAAAAAATGTACATTACTGAAATTTAATGAGATCAGGTATATCCTTTGTCTATAGCAAAAATCCTCTATAGTTTTCACTTTGGGTTTGTACATAGCGGCTGCTAAGATAATGTTTTAATAATGTATCAGACGAGCTATAAATTGTGTGAAATAAGAATGAGAAGGAATAAAGAAAGTGTAGTTGTGCAAGGTTAATATACCCCCATTTATTTGTAAATAGCAATATAGCAGGGTATACAAGCTTGGAAGTCTTCTATTTCAGTGGGCTTTGAGACATAGCATTATATCTGGTTTCCTGACCTTTCAGCATAAATAGTAGTGTTGTTTGGTATTGACACTAAGACAAGCAGAAGATCATGCATCTGCAGCAACTTCCTATTTATTTATACATCCTACTTTGTGATGCTCTAGGTGCCCTCTCCTCCTCTTCATCTAGCTTGGTGGACTGAGAGACAAACATTGTATAACTATCCATGTCGTTAGCCTTCCCACACCTCTCTTCTTATTTTAAAATTATGAATAGGTCCTCTGTCAATGAGACCAGCTAAGGAAGCTAAAGGTGCAGAAATCAATGGGACCAGATGATATGCATCCACAGGTCCTGAGGGAACTGGTGGATGTAGTTAAGCCACTATCCATCATATTTGAGAAGTTATGGCAGTCTAGTGAAGTTCCCACTGACTACTCTGTCAATGTAGCCCTTCCATTTACCGGTTTTGCTTTTATTTAGAAGCAGTTATTGTGGAAAATAGACACATATTCTCTACCCACCTAAAAGAAAACTGCATAATTTGTCTGTATAGATTGTTATATAGGTACTGCTACTGAAGAAGTGTGTCTATTCCTTATGCATAGGAACAATTTATTTCAGCTATGGAGTTATGCTAATTATAAACTGATTTTTATTTCCATATGTTGCTTTTCTGTATAAGGAAATCTAAACAATTTCAACTTTTTCAGTTTTGTTTTCTTACTAATAAAATATAACTGATCGTAATTCATGCAATATCTAAAGTGCTTATCATGGTAATATCTGATGTGTTCCTTAGGAATTATGGGAAACTCAATCAGCAGTAATTAACAAAACAGCTTTGAAATAGTTTTATCTTATAGAAGGGTGACATCTTACAACAGACTGGGTTCATGGTTTGCGGCTGTTGTTTCAAATATTTTTAAACTAACATTTGCTATTGATGATAATTAATTTGATCTTTGTTTTACAGTTTTTCCTCGTTTCTCAAATAAGTACAAAGAAAAGGAGATTTCTTCCCTGGGCTCAGGTTATAAAAAAGATGAATATTCACAGAGTATTTTTTAAGTGCATTACTATATATTTTTCTTATTTTCCACAGCTTGCACTGAAGGACCCTGTACACACTGTCCCATTGCAGCAGTTTGTCTATGAGAAGCTAAAGGCACAGCAGGAATTACTGGGAGAACAAGGTTTCCATGCACTTATGGAAACCATGGATACAGAAGTAGTTGCACAGCTGCAAGAATTTTTACAAGGCTTCTAAATTAGCAGAAACAAGATTTTATATATCCAATTTCCCTTTCAAAGATATGAAAAAAATCTAGCTTTCCCTCTTGTATGGAAGAGCCTACTGAAAGCTGAAAATAATGTGTTAAAAAAGAAAATAAAAAAGCATTTTTTTTTCTCACTGTACGACTGAAAGAATAAATTTAAATTGTATCCTGGCTGGAATTTACAAACTGTTTTCATGAGTGTGTGCATTTTTTTTGTGCGTAAAGAATGATAAATTGTATAAGGAAATATGTTTATTTTTTTCCAGTTTTTATTTCACAAAAATTGGCATTGTGGTTAGCAGCTATTAAACTGATGTAACGCTTATAAGAATTTTGTTTTAACACACTCTGATCAGATCTGTCGTTATCTCAACCCTTCGTTTCCCACGTTGGGTGCCAAAAGGACTGTTGTGGTTTAACCTGGCCGGCAGCTAAGCACCACATAGCCATTCGCTCACCCTCCCCCCTCCCTTTCTGGGATGGGGGAAGAGAATCAGGAAAGTGAAGCCTGTGAGTTCAGATACAGACAGTTTATTAGGAGAGAAAAGAAAGGAAAATAATAATAATGATAATAGTACTACTACTAATAATGTGTACAAAACAAGTGATGCATAATGCAATTGCTCACCACCCGCTGACATCATAGTGCCCAGCCTAGCCCCAAGCAGCCGGTCCCCCCCCACCCTGGCCAGTCCCCCCATATTAATTGTTCAGCATGACATCAACTGGTATGGAATACCCCTCTGGCCAGTTTGGGTCAGCTGTCCTGGATCTGTCCCCTCCCAGCTCCTGCTGCACCCCTAGCCTGCCCGCTGGCAGGACAGAGCAAGAAGCTGAAAAGTCCTTGGCTTGGTGTAAGCACTGCTCTGCAACAATTAAAACATCAGTGTGTTATCAACATTATTCTCATCTTAAATCCCAAACACAGCACCATACCAGCTACTAGGAGGAAAATTAACTCAATCCTAGCTGAAATCAGGACAGTCAGCTGCCTTGGTGATGTTCCCTCCTCACCTCTTGCCCACCCTCAGACTGCTGGCTCTTGGGGGGTTAGAGGAAGTTCTGATGCTGTGCCAATATTGCTCAGCAGTAGACACAACACTGGTGTGATACCAATGCTCGTCTAGCTATAAGTGCAGACCACAGCACTGTATGGGCTGCTGTAGGGAACGTTAACTCCATCCCAGACAGACCCAGTACAGGCCCCAAATTAGCCAGCTTCAGATGCACTTCTGTTTGCTAAACATAAATTGTCCTTATATTTTTACTTTACAGCGAATATAAATTTCATCCTTACTTTGTCTTACTTTTTCTTTCCTTGAATTCAGTCTTTAAAAACAAAAACTAACTAATCTAAATATTTATGCATCCTTCATTATCCCTGTCCCTCTACGTCCCTCTACGGGCAACTGCGCCTGCTGCTTCCCTAAAATGCCTGTATACCAGTGCGCGGAGCATGGGAAATAAACAGGATGAGCTCGAGATCTGTGTTCGGTTGCAGGGCCATGATCTCATTGCGATCGCGGAGACGTGGTGGGACAGCTCACATGACTGGAATGCTGTCATGGAGGGCTATGTCCTCTTTAGGAAAGACAGGCTGGGGAAGCAAGGGGGAGGAGTTGCCTTTTATGTGAGGGAGCAATTAGAATGTACCCAGATCCACCTGGGAGAGGGTGAAGGACAAGTGGAGAGCTTGTGGGTGAGAATTAAGGGGTAGGCTGGTATGGGGGACACTGTTGTGGGGGTCATCAGATCAGGAGGAGGAGGTTGACGAGGCCTTCTACAAGCAGCTAGAAGTAGCTTCATGATCCCGGGCGCTGGTTCTCACCGGGGACTTCAATTATCCAGACATCTGTTGGGAAAGCAACTCGTCCAGGCACGCGCAGTCCAAATGGTTCCTACAATGCGTTGAAGATAATTTTCTGACGCAGGTGGTGGAGGAGCCGACGAGGCGGGAGGTGCTTCTGGACCTTGTCCTTACCAACAGGGATGGGCTTGTTAGGGATGTGAAGGTTGGGGGCAGCTTGGGATGCAGCGGCCATGAGATGGTGGAGTTCAAGATGGAACTTGGTGGAAGAAGTAAGGCAAAAAGCAGGATAGCTACTGTGGATTTTCAGACAGCCGACTTCGACCTCTTCCGAGACCTGCTTGGGAGTATCTCATGGGCTAGATTGCTAGAAGGCAAGGGTGCTTGTGAGAGCTGGGCAACATTTAAACAGCACTTCTTCTAAGCTCAGGACCGGTGCATCCATAAGAGTAGGAAATTGGGGAAGGGGGGCAGGAGGCCTGCGTGGATGAGCAAGAAGCTCATCAATAAGATCAAAAGGAAGAAGAAGGTCTATGAAATGTGGAAAAAGGGTCTGTCCTCTTGGGAGGAGTATACAGTGTTGTCAGGGCCTGCAGGGATGCCACGAGGAAGGCTAAAGCCCACCTGGATGTGAAGCTTGCAAAAGAGATAAAGGATAATAAGAAGGTGGTTTTTTTTTTTAGATATGTAAACAGCAAAAGGAAGACTAGGGATAATGTGGGTCCCTTGCTGAATGAGGGGAGTGTCCTGATAACGGGGGACGGTGAGAAGGCGGAGATACTGAATGCTTTCTTTGCTTCAGTCTTTGCTTCAAAGACTCCCCCCCGGGACTCCTCGACCCTGCTGGGAGGAGAGTCTGGGAAATTGAGAGCTCCCTCCTGGTTGACGAGGGAGTGGTCTGGGAGCATCTGAGTGGGATCAACGCACACAAATCCATGGGCCCCGATGGGATGCAACCACGTGTGCTGAGGGAGTTAGCGGAGGTGATCACCGAAGCGCTCTCTATCATCTTTGAAAGGTCCTGGAGAACACGAGAGGTGCCTGAAGACTGGAGGATAGCCAATGTCACTCCGGTCTTCAAGAAGGGCAAGAAGGAGGATCTGGGAAACTACGGGCCAGTCAGTCTCACCTCTGTCCCTGGAAAGGTGTTGGAAGAGCTTGTTTTGGATGCCGTCTCCAAGCAATTAGAAGAGAAGGTTATAAGGAGTAGTCAGCATGGATTCACCAAGGGGAAATCGTGCTCGACCAACCTCATTGCCTTCTATGATGGCATCACCACCTAGGTAGATGGGGGGAGAGCAGTGGATGTCATCTACCTTGACTTCAGCAAGGCTTTTGATACTGTTTCCCATGACATCCTGCTAGCAAAGCTGAGAAAGTGTGGGATAGATGAGAGGACAGTAAGGTGGGTTGAGAACTGGCTGACTGGCTGAGCTCAGAGGGTGGTGATCGGCGGCGCAGAGTCTGGCTGGAGAGCTGTGACTAGAGGTGTTCCCCAGGGGTCGGTGCTGGGTCTGGTCTTGTTCAACATCTTCATCGACGACCTTGATGAGGGAATAGTGTCCACCCTCCACAAGTACGCCGATGATACAAAGCTGGGAGGAGTGGCCAACATGCCAGAAGGCTGTGCTGCCATTCAGCAAGACCTGGACCGGCTGGAGAGATGGGCAGGAAGAAACCAAATGAAGTTTAACAAGAGCAAGTGTAGAGTTCTGCACCTGGGAAGGAACAACTGCATGTATCAGTACAGGCTGGGGGATGACCTGCTGGAGAGGAGCTCTGCGGAGAGGGATCTGGGGGGTCATGGTGGACGATAGGTTGACTATGAGCCAGCACTGTGCCCTGGTGGCCAAGAAGGCCAAGGGGATCCTGGTGTGCATTAAAAGGAGTGTGGCCAGCAGGTCAAGGGAGGTGATCCTCCCCCTCTACTCTGCCCTGGTCAGGCCTCACCTGGAGTACTGTGTGCAGTTCTGGGCTCCCCGCTACAAAAAAGTCAGGGATCTCCTGGAAAGAGTCCAGCGGAGGGCCACAAAGATGATATGGGGCCTGGAGCATCTTCCCTATGAGGAAAGGCTGAGAGACCTGGGTCTGTTCAGCCTTGAGAAAAGAAGACTGAGAGGGGATCTTATTGTTTACACACCTGAAGTGTGGGAGACAGAGGGATTTGGCCAACCTCTTTTCAGTGGTTTGTGGGGATAGGACAAAGGGACAATGGCCAGGCTGCCCAGGGAGTTTGTTGAGTCTCTTTCTCTGGAGATATTCAAGGCCCGTCTGGATGCCTACCTGGGCAATCTGCTCTAGGGAACCTGCTTTGGCAGGGGGGTTGGACCCGATGATCTCTTGAGGTCCCTTTCAACCCGTAAAATTCTTTCAGTTATTATTCTTCAAGTATTTTCCTTTCTTTTCTATCCTAAGAAACTGTCTTTATCTCACCCCACAAGCTTTCACTTTTTCCCCCAATTCTCTCCCCCATCCCACTGGGTCGGGGCGGGGGGGAGCAAACAGCTGTGTGGTACTTAGCTGCTGGCAACGTTAAACCACAACAATTTAGAGGAACAGCTAAAAAATAAATGAAATTATGCATGTGGGAACAAAAAATGTTGGTTTTGCACCAAAACTGGTAACATAAGCACAGGAAGTACCAGACATGCTGGTTCTTGGGAATGCCCAATGTATGGGAGGGCGGGGGGGGGAAGGCGGAGAAAGGCAAGTACTAAATTGATGTTCAACAGAAAAGCATTTACTGGGTAAATAACTAATGAGGGAAATTTTAGCTGTTCTACATCAAGGAAGCCACTGGGGAGTCCAGGCAATGTGTGACGCTGTATTAAGAAAATATATATGTGTAGGCATGTATACCATAGCTAAGCAGGTGTGTAATAGTTTCATAACATGCCAATGAGTGAATAAGAAGGCTCTGCGGAAACAACCTCTGGGTGGACGGGAGCCACAACTTCTACCTTTTTAGAGCATCCAAGTAGATTTTACTGAATTACCTAAATTAGGTAGATTTAAGTACTTACTAGTATTAATTGACCATTTGTCAGGATGAGTAGAAGCTTTCCCTTCAGTATCAGCAACAGCTAGTGTGGTGATAAAGGTAATCCTGGAACAAATAATCCCTAGATATGGGGTTGTTGAAAATATAGCCTCAGATCAAGGAAGTCATTTTACTTCATCTATTTTACAAGGATTAATGAGAACCTTAGGAATAAAATAGGAGTTTCATATTCCATAGCATCCTTCTTCCTTGGGGAAAGTGGAGCGAATGAATCAGACATTAAGGAAACATCTGTCAAAACTGGTTTTAGGGACTAAGCTTCCCTGGACAAAATGTTTGCCTTTAGCACTTCTCAGAATTCGAACTGCTTCTAGAAAAGATATAGGAGTTTCACCATATAAGATGTTGTTTGGACTACCGTACCTGGGTTGAAGTGGTGAGTTACCTACTTTTGAAACGAAATATATTTTTCTTAAAAACTATATACTTGGATTATCTTCTTCCTTGGCGTCTCTCAGGGTTTGTGGACTGTTGCATAAAATCCCACCTTTGGAATTCCCAGTACATTCATTCCATGCAGGAGATTGGGTCCTGATACGTACCTGGAGAGAATATATGGGTGAGAAAATATGGGTGAATGTGACAGAGGGTTATGTACCACAATCCGTCACGTTTGATGCTTGTGAGGTTTTAGCTTGTGGAGATTTAAATGCCCAACGACAACTGAGCAGAGAGAAGAAATATCTCTGTCCTGAACCTAAGACTAGCGGGATGTTTGAAGAACCCCCTTGCCCAACATGGACTAATGTACGGAGGATGACCAATCAAAAAGGGTGGTCGCATACACCCACCTCAACTGTTGACTTCATGAGGTTAAAAAAAAACAAAAATAAAAAAATAAAAAATAACATATTTAAAGGAAACTTTCAGCCCAATTGTCAGCATCTACAATGTAATCCAATAAATATAACGATTAGTCAGGTTGATTACATTACTAACCGTACTTATGGTCTCGGAGCAGATGTAACTGGGAGAGACCCAACAGCCAGGTTGAGAATAGCAAAATGGAAATGATCCTCTATTGCCACCAAAGATAGGGAGAAACTAAAGGAGAAAACAGGAGGCCCTCTTCGAAATGCAGCAGTCATCACAGTTAAAGAAATAAAAGATCTTAGGCAAACATTTGAGATTGAAACAAGGTATGGGGATGTGAATGCCTGGATAGAATGGGTCAAATATACTGCCCAGAGTCTCAACCATAGCAATTGCTATGCTTGTGCCTCAGGACGACCCATTGCCCAGATGGTGCCCTTCCCATTGGGATAGACCAAGGGTTCCCAGGGGATGTGATGTATGATTGCATTGTACCAAGAAAAAACTGCCTGGGGAAATGAGGCCTGTAAGTCTCTCTCTTTGCTATTCCCTTCCTTGCGTGATAGCAATATCAGGGTTCCCCTTGCATTCTCTACAGCTATAGGTAACCATACAGCTTGCCTCTCACGGCAGGGTGTGAGTGCTACCCGGCATCTGGGAGAATTTGCCTTGTGCACGAGGACCTTGAATGCTACCAAGGACTTGATGGGAAACTGCTCAAGACTTGAGATCCCCAGGGCAGATCTCTGATGGTACTGTGGAGGGAAGATCCTACGGTCCACCCTACCATCTAATTGGGGAGGCACTTGTGCACTTGTTCAATTAGCTATACCCTTCACCCTGGCATTTGAAAGAGAAACATCACAAATACCCAGAAGAAGTAAAAGAAGCTTAGGAGTATCATTTGATGATAGAGTGTACATAGATTCTATTGGGGTGCCTAGAGGAGTGCCTAGATTCTGTTGGGGTGCCTATGAACATAAAGCCAGGAATCAAATTGCTGCAGGGTTTGAGTCACTGTTCTGGCTTCAACAAGAATGAGGATTGGATTAATTATATTTATTATAATCAGCAGAGATTCATAAATTATACAAGGGTTGTGATAAGAGGAATTTCTGAACAACTAGATGCCACCAGCAAAATGTCTTGGGTAAACAGAATAGCATTAGATATGATGCTCGCGGAGAAAGGAGGTGTGTGTGTGCGATACTGAGCAACCATTGTTGCACTTTTATACCCAACAATACTGCCCTGGATGGCACACTAACTAGAGCATTTCAAGGGCTTACCACCCTTGCCAGTGAATTGGCAGAAAACTGAGGAACAGACATTTCCATCACCGGCTAGTTGGAATCTTGGTTTGGTAAATGGAAAGGGATGGTAGCGTCCATATTTACCTCCTTGATCGTAGTAGCAGGAGTTTTGACAGCCATTGGTTGTTGCATTATCCCCTGTGTAAAAGGACTTGTCCAGCGGTTAATTGAAACTTCACTATTGAAACAAATGACCATGGAGCTACCACCTTACTCAGATAAGATGATGATATTAGAGGAGATGGAAAGCAAAGAAAGCAAAGAAGAGGAAGATATCTACCAAATTACACCTTAGAGAAAAGATTTGCCAAAATCAACAATTTATAAAGAAGAAAAGGGGGGAATTGTAGGAATAAAAATGTTTTTGCACAGAGTTATGTTGTTTAGAGGGAAGGAATGTGGTATTGAGATATGTTTGCAGTGGTAAGAAAGCTTAACAGATGGCCTTGTAAAATGCAGACAACCAGAATCCTTAGAGCAATTAGGTGGAAATCACTGTGTAAGAAACATTACCACTTCAAAGAGTAAAAAAGTCAAAAGAAATTTGATTTATAACAGGCTGGCAACTGAAAGCCATGTATTGTCTGTGAAGCACTGGATGGATTGTGAAGCTGGATTACCCAGTCAATGGGGAAACAGGGGAGGGTCCCGGTCGTGGAGAAAAAAAAAAAAAAAAAAAAAAAGTATTTAAACTGTGTTATGGAACTAGTAGGTGCGCTCCTGCTTGTAAAATGCCCGCCATTGCAATTGCGAATAAAAATGCTACTTCACTGAGATCCTCGCCTGAGCCTGTGTTATTGGCTACAGTGTTTCTCACAAAATGAATATGTATTTGTCCCACTAATATAAGCACACTGTCAGTAACCGTTGGTGCGCAAGTTAGGTGGAGCTATCCCCCTTGCGTCTGGTGTGTGCGCAGCGCCAAATAAACATACCTGCTTTATAACTATTCTGAGGTCATAGAGTCTGATTTCCGCAAGTCAGTACCTGCCTACTAAAGTTGCCATTATGCACTGTAAAGGACATCAAACAGGGGATACTGATATTGAAGGAGGAAATAGCTGACGCACAAGCCAAAGGGGCAGCAGAACGGGCATCTGAGAGTTAAATTTTGGCACTAGTATCAGGAACAGAAAACTGGGCATTAACAAAAGCCTTAGAGAATGAAAGAGAGTATTCTAAGATTGATAAGCAATTAATTGAAGATGTAAATGGAAAATGTTACCTACAGGTTTAGCACAAATAAATTATGGGAGAATTGTGATGCCATCCAAACTATTATTTGGGAATTTACAGGACATGAAACGAATATGTATATATCCTACTAATATAAGCACACTGCTAGTAACCCTTGGTGTGTGTGTTAGGCGGAGCGATCCCCCCCCACACCCGGCGCCATAATAAAGAATACCTGGCTTAATAACTTTGGTTTTTGAGTTTTCACTGTGTCACAACCTCAACCATTCTCTGGTTCTATGACAGTAGCACTGAGGCAGTGACAACATAGGTTCATGCATTGGTAATGGGGTAATGTGACTGAAAAACAAAAAAAGAATGATGTCTCAAAGTCAGTAAAGAAAAGGTGTTATCACAATAATGAGAGAAGGTACAGTCAGAAAAGAGAATCCTGCGGAGGCAAGATAGCACTTTTCTGGGGCCTATTTCCTTGTCTTGGATAACCACTGGAACAATTTTGGTGCCAGTGGTTCTGGTAGTCATGGGAGAAAAGGCATTAGCAACCCCCTACCGACCCCCTTTCACAAAGGTCTTGGGACACAGTCTTGGAATAATTAGCATATAAAGCAAGAGCTGGTAGGGACTAACTCATAAATAGCACAACTCAGAGGGGCCACGTGTGCACCCTCCACCACCGCAGACACAATAAGTGGACCAGAGACATCACTGGAACCCAGGGTGGTGATCTGGACCTTTCCTCTACTTTTCTCTTTCCTCTACTTTTCTCTTTCTAACTTACTCTCCCTCTCTCTTTCTTCGTATGTTACAGGCCATTCAGCCCTTTGTAAAATGTGGGCCCCTCACTACAAGAAGGACATCGAGGTGCTTGAGCGAGTCCAGAGAAGGGCAACGAGGCTGGTGAGGGGTCTGGAGAACAAGTCTTACGAGGGGCGGCTGAGGGAGCTGGGATTGTTCGGCCTGGAGAAGAGGAGGCTCGGGGTGACCTTATCGCTCTCTATAGGTACATTAAAGGAGGCTGTAGCGAGGTGGGGATTGGTCTATTATCCCTCGTGCCCAGTGACAAGACGAGGAGGAATGGGCTAAAGTTGCACCAGGGGAGGTTTAGGTTGGATATTAGGAAGAACTTCTTTACTGAAAGGGTTGTTAGGCATTGGAATGGGCTGCCCAGGGAAGTGGTTGAGTCACCATTCCTGGAGGTCTTTAAAAGACATTTAGATTTACAGCTTAGGGATATGGTTTAGTGGAGGACTTGTTAGTGTGAGGTCAGAGGTTGGACTAGGTGATCTTGGAGGTCTCTTCCAACCTAGATGATTCTGTGATTCTGTGAAAATAACAGTTAATGATCGAGACACAAATGCCCTGGACGAAATGCTTACCATTGGCACTTTTAAACATTAGAACTAAACCACACACTGAGACTGGATTATCACCATATGAAATGTTATATGGCATGCCTTATTCTCAAGGGATGCCCCTAGGGAACAATGTAGTTGAGGATCGTAGTATCCAGAAATATATAATTACCATTGGTAGAAGATTAAAAGAGCTAAGAGAAACTGGGATGATAGCTCAGACACCACCTTTAGGATTTGCAATTCACCAGTTAAAACCGGGAGATAGGGTTCTAATAAAAACATGGAAAGAAGAAAGCTTATCTCCCCTCTGGGAAGGACCTTTTCTTGTTTTATTAACAAGAAAACAGATGATATTTATTAACTGTTATCTATTAGCTGTTATCTATTAACAAGGAAACAGCTGTGAGAACTGCTGAAAAAGGATGGACACGTGTCGCGAGTAAAAGGTCCAGTGGAAGAGTGGAAAGTAACATTGGAACCAGGAGAAACTAAACTAACTATCAGACGGACTTGAAGAAGCCTTCATCAAAGAGTATAAGCTAAGTTGCTGTGGGAATTTTATTGTAATTACTCCTTTATTGTAATTACTCCAAATTTATTGTAATTACTCCTGTAAAATTAGTAAACAGAGAAACTCTTGAATAGATACCTATTAAGGGAAGAGATTTATCAATAACAGGGATCAGTTAAGCATTATCCCATGAAGGTAACAGTAGGCTATCCTCAGTGTACACCCCTTTAAGATTAGGGAAGAGGGCAAGACCGGATAGGGAACTGGTGCTGCGGCTGGGAAGGTCTGCCAAGGGCTGCAACCCCTTTGGGCTGTGACCGCCGATCACTATGGCCCTTATCAGACCTCTTCTAGTCCTACTTGGGGTGAGTTTCTTGGCCCAAGCTACGGCCAACAACTGCAGTCGATGTATAGTAACTACTAGAAAGGGATGGTTGAGCTCCCAAACATTGGTGTATCATACTGTCTATGACTGTAAAGGCCAGAAAATAGGAAGCTGCATTTTTAACCTAACTCAGTATGCTCTATGCAGAGAAGGTGACAAGACCGTCTGCTATGATCCCTTATCAATATTGGTTAGAAATGAAGACAGATTCAAAAGTAGGCAAATTAATTGGAACAAGTGAAGTTGTAACCACCCTGAATACCTCCGTGTCGATAACCTTTGATGCCTGTCGATAACCTTTGATGCCTGTGATATTATAGATGAAGACCCATATACTGATTGTGGAAGCCTGAGTTGGAGGAGATATTATAGTAACCAGCCCAGGTACATTTGTCCTAGAAAGGGTGGAAAACAGTTACACTGATTGGAGAAGAGATGATCCGTGGGACAGGAGTTATCATTACTGTGGACCCTCAAATTGGGGTTGTTCTTGTTGGAGTACGGATCCCAGTTGAGGATGGCCTCAGCAATGTGTCTATATAACACTTTATAATTTAGAACACTGGAAACCGGGTGCAAAAAAAAAAAAAAAAGAAAAAAAAAGGATTTAAATATAGGGAAAAGGACAAGACCTGGGTGTAATTATCAAAACTGAAATCAAAGAAAGGGCAAGAGAGTCAGTGCAACACAGACTGTTATTCAACTCATTCTATCATGAAATGGAAACAGGAATAAAATATGAAATCCCCACAGCTGCTAAAAATCTATTTGTAAATCTAGCTGAAAATATTGCTAAATCACTGGACGTAACTAATTGTTATGTTTGTGGTGGAACAAATCAAGGTGAACAATGGCCTCCTGAGAGAATCATAGCCTATTATGATCCAGCTAAGTGGGCAGAAGACAGATCCTGGGGCTATAGGACCCCAATATATATGCTTAATAGAATAATTAGGTTGCAAGCTGTAGTAGAAATAGTTGTGAATAAAACTGGAGATGCACTCGGATTAATTGCAAAACAAAATATCAAGATGAGAAATGCTTTGTATCAAAATCGCTTAGCTTTAGATTATTTGCTAGCACAAGAAGGAGGAGTCTGTGGAAAATTTAACCTTAGTAATTGCTCTTTAGAGATTGATGATGAAGGAAAAGCTGTGAATGAACTTGTAAAAAGAAATTAAGAAAATTGCACGTCCCAGTTCAAACTTGGAATGAAATCAATGTAAGAGAATTATGGAGGGACTTTATGGGTGGTGGTTGGCTTACTAGAATCGGGATAGTTGTTTTGGGAATATGTGAAAGGTTGTTAATTCCATGTTTAATACCCTGTTTTACCTGATTAATACACTCGGTTATACAAGGAATACAAATATCTGTGGTACCTGTTGACCCAGAACCAGGGGAAGGGAAAACCCATTCCCTGATGATAATAAAAACAAAAGAAGATCCAAAATTGGTACCAATTCAGCAAGTATTGACTCGCTTGGGGGAAAAAAAAAAAACAAAAACAAAACACACGAATCAATACCATGCAAAAAGGAAATGGGGGATTGTGAAATGTGTTAATTTGATTCATGTCAGTATGGAACAATGCTAGGGCCGCATGATGAAATATAACCTTCTATTTAAGAAAAACAGAGTGATTAGTGTACACAGTTCTTGTATCATGCAAAGGAAGGGTCCAGCAATTTGTGTAAATAGAAGGTTTGAAGGGTGAACATTGAGACTCGAGTCTGGGAGATAAGAGGATCAAGGAGGTTTTTTTTTAGGAAACTGCTGACTTTTGCATGGGACGCTGCCCAAGCCTCTGATATCCAGCAAAGAGATCCACCAAATAAGGAGAAAGGGGGAGTTGAAGGACGACCGAAGGACAAAGCCTGGGAGGAAGACTACGAGCCTTCAGCACAAGAGACCCCCAGAAAGACCACCAGAGACTGATATGCATGCGCCCGGAGAGGGTTCAGATTCCAGGAACTAATTATAATAACCCTGCCTTTTCTAGGAATAGTGATGAATATGTATTAGTCTAGGAGCATAAAAATCAGCCACCTGATGTAATAGGTGTGCGTCTTGGTGGAGCAGAGACTCCCGGTGCACCCAGCGCTGTTTGCTTGCCTCTATTCGCTTAATAAATTACAAACTTTAATTAGAATCCTATTTGGGACTCAATCATTTATCACACTGATCACTAAGACTCTTCCCCCTTTTTTTGTGGCACTGGTTTTGATGCAGTGCCCTGTCCAGCCCTGCTCCCTGTGCTCGGTACTTCCCTCGTCCTTGACATGCTTCTTGGGGCTTATGTTCCGACTACTGTCCAGACGGTCATCCTTTTCCTTTTCCCTCCTGAGAGCCTCGGATCTATTACCCAGGGACACTAGGGGTTGGTGACACCATGGTTGTTGGGGGCAGATGCCTCCTTCTGCTTTGAGTTGAGACAAGGGTCCAGCCCCTTTCCTCTTGTGGGTGGTCAAGCCCTCTGTCCTACAGGTGAGCAGCTGGATCCGCTACTACCCCTTGCAGGGACTTTGAAGGGGGCTGCCAGGCCTCAGTAGCGGCAGGTTGACACCTCCTATCCGTCTCTCTCAGAGACTCCCAGGACCCCTCAGGCTGCTGCTTTCTTGCTGCAGCTCGGCCATCTGCTCAAGCAGTTCCATGAGCAGTGCACACCTGCACCCATGACAGCCCTCTCTTCCCTCAGGACCCAGGGGGCCCTCCAGATTCCAGAGCTCCCCACAGTCTCCAGTCTGGACTGCCACTTCACCCCTCAGGGGATCCACCTGGGTGCCCACATGAGCCCAAAGAGGCCGTGTCCCCTCAGTTTGGGTTGCTGCCTCGGCCCGGCCAATTCAATGGGTGCCCATCACGGTGAATTTTAAATTGTAAAAGGCAGAGTTCCCCGAGGAGAGGAAGGGAGGTGGGAAAGGGAGGAGAGGATCCTCCCTGCTCTCCTCCCTGCCCAACTTGAACTGCTTGTGCTAAGTACCAAAGTCTCCTGTTTCCATGTCCTGTTTGTAGCACTCCCTAGGAACTGCTTTTATACCATCAGGGGGTTGGCTGTTGTCACCTGGTTCTGCCCTCAGCACTGTCAGCACCTGTGGGCAGCACAAGCACAGCTCCTGCCTGCTGCGGGC
>MU012866.1:41052-54346 GCA_011074415.1 Stictonetta naevosa | reverse complement strand
AACTGGCCAGATGGTTTTTTGTTGGTGGTTTTTGTTTTTGTTTTGTCTGTACAGGAAGGCAACTATTTTCATAAGAAAATAACTTTGTCCCTCAAGTCACTGAGGAGTTTTAGCAAAGATCAAAGCTTTCAGTGAGGTTCAAAGCAATGCATCTCTGTTCCCTGACAGACTTATTGAACTGTCTTAATATAGTTTGGATTATTTTATTGGATTTATGTGGCAAGGGTATGGTAGTGGAGGCGCTGCAGGGGTGGTCTCTGTGAGAAAAGTCCAGAACCAAACCAATGAGCAATGGTGGTTGCGTCTCTGTGAAAGCATATTTAAGAAGGGGGGGGGGAGGCTGGAAGCTGTGCAACAGCAGCTAGGAGAGAGGAGTGAGAAAATGTGAGAGAAACAGCCATGCAGACACCAAGGTCAGTGAAAGGACATGCTCCAGGCACCAGAGAAGAAGTTTCCCTGCAGCCTGTGGAGAGGACCATGGTGGAGCATATCTCCATGCTGCATCCTGTGGAGGAGCCAACTGTGGAGCAGGTGGATCTGACCTGAAGGAGGCTGCATCCCATGGAGAGCCCCTGCCATAGCAGACTCTGGACTGGAACTGCAGCCCATGGAGAGGAGTCAACACAGGAGCAGGTGATCTGGCAGGAGCTGTTGCCTGTGGGGGACCTGTGTTGGAGCAGTTTGCTCCTGAAGGATGGGGCCTGTGGTACGGACCCATATTTGGAGCAGTTCTTGAAGAGCTGCTGCCTGTGGGAAGCCCATGTAGGATCAGTTTGGGAAGGACTGCATCCCATGGAAAGGACCCCATGCTGGATCAGGGGAAGAGAGTGACCATGAAGGAGCAGCAGAGACAAAGCTTTAGGGACTGACCACAACCCCCCTTCCCCTGCGCTACTTGGGGGGGGAGGGCTGAAGTGAAGGTGTTTTTAGTTTGCTTTTAGTTTCTCACTGTTCTAGTCTGCTAGTGATAGGCAATAAATTATATTAATCTCCCTCTGAGTCTGTTTTGCCTATGACAGTAATTGGCAATTTCCATGTTCTTATCTCAACCCTTGAGCCCTTTTCATTGTATTTTCTCTCCCTTTTTCATTTGAGGAGGGGGAGTGAGAGAG
Organism: Stictonetta naevosa; assembly: GCA_011074415.1. Classification (NCBI taxonomy): domain Eukaryota; kingdom Metazoa; phylum Chordata; class Aves; order Anseriformes; family Anatidae; genus Stictonetta; species Stictonetta naevosa. Next base: position 53,234 of record MU012866.1, on the reverse strand, counting down.
CGGCTATGGTGTAGTTTAGTTGCCCAGGATGCTAAAGCCACCACAGTTATATATATTTTTATTAAGGACAAGGCAGAATTTTCCCAATGAAATTTGTGTTAACTTTGTATCATGGCCATCAAAAGAAAAATTTACTTTGATTTGTCTTATGATTCATGAAAACAGTCATTAACTTTGTAGCATCATGCAGGGGTAAAGGCATAACTCTGTATTAACAAACGAGTCATCTGTTTCATGGGTGGCATCTCTTTTTCCATAAGACCACAATAAATAGAGAAGAAACATTACCAAAACCTTTTCCAAAATTCAACTTAATTTTATACAAGTCCAATGTCAATATGTTAAAAGTCAATGATTCAGAAACATGTACTTGAATTTGCAGGCATCCTGAAAGAGGAATTTAACAACTGTAGTGCTGCTTCACTGCCTATCAAAACAATTTGAGTGATGGTTACATAGCCACAGCAATACACACAGACCAACACAGAAGGAACAAATGTAGGAGCTTTGCATCATGCTCTTTATAAATGTTTTACAGCACACAAAACAGTATATGCTTCTCAGAGTACTATCCAAATAATGTCAGCCCATCAGACCAATGGGTTACAGGAATTCAAGTGCTGTAACCGGCCATATCAATTGTTTATCTATCTTAATTCTCACTGCTTCAGTCTCAGTGTCAATCTAATCTTTACAGCAGGCTCTATCACAAAGGTAGTCTCTTAACAGCCTCTAGACATAATTTTGACTTCCATCTGGTAGCTGACAAGCCATGATGTTTCTTTGAGATCTGCTGCAAAACAGAAGTCAGGACAGGGATCTGGGGAACATCTTCCTACCTTACAAATTTGCACAGAATGGTCATTTCCAGAAGTAAATACTCATTCTGAAATTGGAGGCCTTTTTAGTAGTGCAACAACTTGCATGTGTTTACAAAGTTTACCCCTTCCCAAAGCAGAAAAGACCTTTCATATAAGTAAATTCTCATCTGTAATTCAGTTAATAGCTTAATTTATTCAACACATTATGTAAAATCTACATTGTTGTTTCACTTTTCATGTTTACATACAGGAGGATTGTTTTTTTTTGATTTTTAACCATGATACGATAAGAACTTCTTATAGCCTACTTTCTTATAGGAGATGCAAACATTAAATGCTATGAGAATTCCTGGCTCATTTATCTTGTTTTTCATTGCATTCCCTTTATTTCCCTCCCAGCCTGGCTCAAATGAACAAGGTTTGTATTCCACAAGTAATGTTTAAACAGTTTCAAGTGAAAGTCTGCCGATAGGAAGACTCCTGGAAACAGGGAAAACTCCTAGAGAGGTCTATAACTCTTCATTTGACAAGAAGTTCTTACGTGAAAGGTCAGTCTTTTGGATACTGATTTGCAAAAGTAACTTGAGTGACACTAAAAAGTGCTGATACACATTCTTTGTGAGAATTCAGGTACTTGATACTTGAGAAATTTCAACTAGCACTAGGTAGAGATATGCAAATCCTCAAATGATGCAATTTCATCCCTCTTCTCAGCTGTTGGCACTGTATATAAAGGGAAATATAGGTATTAACTACTTTTTTTTTTTTTAAAAAAAAAAAAGCAATACTGCTACTCAAGCTGCCTGCAAACTATAGTTAATGTACATGTAAGTCTGTCATGGATCAAAAGCCAAATTTTAACAGTAGGTGAAAAGCCAATATGTATTTCTTTAGCTGGATCCTTGAACTTTGACAGTTATCCTATCCATATACAGAGATCAGATTGTACCTTTTTTCTGACAGCATTATCATCCCATACCACATACTACATATCAGCATTATCCTGTTACAACTCTCCTCAGTACTTAAACATTACCTTTTTTATACATCAACTAATTTATATTTTTGTTTTTTGATTCTTTTTTTCCTTGAGAAAAATGTTTGAATTACATAACCATTCTTTATGGTATTCAAATAAATCTAGATTCCAGATTTTTTACAAGGAGGATGGAACGTCCAGCTGTTTGTCCACTCTAACAGCTCTTGCAGTTCCTGTTCAAATGATGTGACACATCCTGTGAAATGAATGATCTAGCTACCAAAAAAAACTCTCAAAACACATTAAAAATGTACACAGACTAAAAGTAATTAATATTGACTAAGGAATGTTGTTTATTAAGGCTGTGCTTCAGAAAGAGGATGTTTAGGGTTAAGTAGCCTTCATCAAGGCACAGAATGGAAAGAGGTAAGCACAGGTGTCTGTAGAAGAGAAATTATATACAACCACGAGTGAGGTGTGCATGCACGCAAACACAATTTAGAACTGCACAGCTGGTCTTTGTAATAAAACTGAACACAGTTAACAGGAAATATTGTGACTTTTTAATGGCCACAGTTCTACTTCATTATTAAAAAACTTGGCAAATATTTCCAAATGTAAAATTCACAATTTGAATAAATGAAATATTTTAAACAAAGTGCTTCATGGATCTGAACCCTGCATGGTTGTACTGTCTGGTCTAGAAGCATTTTGTAGACATCATAGGAGCATTTCACACAAAACCAAAAATGTAATTCAGGTGAATAAGAAACAGGACATTTCCACAGACATTTCTAATGTTTTCACACTTTCAAGTAGTTGAGTTCTTACAGCCACTGGGTTTTGTAACAAATGTGTGCTACAGCAGTAAGGGTTTGTGGATTCCTTTAGCAGCAAAGGCCCATTTCAAAGGGCACGTGGTCTTTTCGGGTTGATCTGTTTACTGGCCTGTTCCTCCTCTTGTAGAGCTGCTCGGAAAGATTTCACTTTATCTTTAATGAAAAAGAGAGAATGAGTACTGATGTGCTTGTACCCAACAAAGATCTTGAAACTAAGCCCTGAACTCCACAACCCTGCCCTAATGCACAACAAAGAAAATTCCTCCACCAAAACAGCTGAAGCTACAAGAAACTCCAAGAGGATTTAGATAAATAAGCTTAAATTCAGTATTCACCATACAAACAAGTTGTTTAGCAACTTAGTCCCTTCTTAGATGCTACCCCTGTCTCTAGGCAGGATAGATTTGGAAACTACACAATTGTACTCCCAGTATGTAACCTGTTTGTGCTTAAATTCTGCTTCTAACTCTAAACTCTAAAGAGTACAGGAAGATACACACAGCATACTTCCTTTTCCTTCCCAGCAGCTTCCGAACCATTCTTAAAAGCAGACAAAATTGTATCTTAGTGTATGATCAGCAACATTCTCCCCTATTTTGTGCTCCCCTATCTGCACTGCACTGGTGCAGCCTCACCTTGAGTCCTGTGTGCAGTTTTGTGTGCAAGAAAAACATAAAACATACAAGAAAAACATAAAACTATTAGAGTCCAAAGGAGGGCTACGAAGTTGGTGAAGGGTCTACAAGGGAAGACATATGAGGAGTGGCTGAAGTCACTTGGATTGTTCAGCCTAAAGAAGAGGAGACTGAGGGGAGACCTCATGGCAGCCTACAGCTTCCTCATGAGGGGAAGAGAGAGGCAGGCACTGATCTCTTCTCTCTGGTGACCAGCAATAGAATCCAAGGGGATGGTATGAAGCTGCAACAGGGGACGTTCAGGTTGGATATTAGGAAAAGGTTCTTCACTAAGAGGGTGGTTGGGCACTGGAATAGGCTCCTCAGGGAAGTGGTCATGGCACCAAGCCTGCTGGAGTTCAAGAAGTGTTATACAACACTGTCAGACATATGGTTTGATTTTTGGGTGGTCCTTTCTGGTGCCAGGAGTTGGGACTCAATGATCCTTGTGGGTCCCTTCCAACTCAGGTTATGCTATGATTCTATGATTTTCCTATGAATGCATTTGTGATTATATTTTTGAAGTATTTTACTGTAAATGGATAAACACATCATTAAAAAAAAATAATCATAACTATCAGGAGAGAGGGAGAAACCTGAGAAAGGAGGCATGGCATTCCTTCATATTTCTATTCCTCTTCCCCACACTCTCCTGTGATAGGTCCAAGAAGATGAAGGAAAACATAATGACAGCGTGAAGAAATTAGTTCCAAAGTGAATGGGGAAAAAAAATGAAATATGCAGTGACCATTATGTGCCACTAGCAGAACACAGAAGTTACTGGGAGAATCTTTGACTTCCTTTCTGTAAAGCTATACAAGCATGATCCTGCCTGTAAAGACATGAGGATCTCTTAGATAACCTTTACCTCCAGTGTCTTGTTTCAAAAGAAGTATCTAATAAGCTTTAGAAGAACAGAGAATCACCTAAACTGTGTTTTCTCACTGCTGGTGTCTCAAATTGTCTCTTCCTGAAGAGGAAGCCATCATTTAGTTTGTAAGAAGCAAAGGAACATACAACCAATTCTTTGCTGAGCAGGGCACATCTGATTTGCTTAATGCATTCTTATAACCTACAGTAGATACTCAGACTGAGAAAAATCTAAGATTTTATCTTTTAAGGAATTTTCTAATGTGGATCCAAAAAACAAAAGAAAAAGAAAAAAAAAAACACCAAAACAACAACAACAAAACTCCTTGAATTTTCACCAGTGTAACATGCCTGCTGGAGTGCAAAGAGATACAGAATTTAAAATGAAAAATTAATCTCCATGATGTATCAAGCTGACAAGATGATTTTAGATGACTAGTGGAATGGGCACTAATTAACTTCATTTTTTTTTCAACAAAGAGGCTGGTAAGATTCAGACAGAAAGGCTGCTGAAGAAAAAAGTACGCTAACAAGCAAGCTACTCAGAGCTTGATGCAACTCTTATGCATAGATTAAAAAAAATATATGACAGCAGGCTCCCTGCTATACCACAGAGTGCAACAGAGCAGGAGGTGGGAGTTGCAACTAATTTTTCCTCATTGCATTACCTTATTTTTTTTCCATACAGTTCTTTTGGCTTTTCTTTTCCCTCCCTTTATCATTTTGGAACAAAGGAAAAGAAAAGAAAAGTTGCAGGAACAAGTTCCTACTTCCTGGAGTCTTTTAAACTAGGATGAACAGAATACAGATGTGAACTTGCTCCTTGGCAGCAGAATAAGCATTACTTCAACAGAGCATTAAAGGACAGCATAAGAGGAAAAAGAAATCCCAAAATATAAGCATGCTCTATGAACTGCTAATAATGCACAAAATTGATTAAAAGCAATCTACCTCTAAGTTCGGTCAGAATATCAATTTTCTGCTCTAGAATTGCTTCAAGTTGTGTAGCATAAGAATCCACATCATAGTCTACTTCTTCTGTCATCTCAAGAAGGGCTTTTTCATCTTCCAGCCATCTAATAGATTCCTAGATAAAAATTAAAAGCAAATAAACAATAAACAAAAACAAGTAAATAAGAAGAAATTCTTTGATGGTGGTGAGGCACTGGAACAGGTTGCCCAGAGAAGTTGTGGATGCCTCAGCCCTGGAAGTGTTTAAGACCAGGTTGGATGGAGCTTTGAGCAATCTGGTCTAGTGGATAGTGTCCCTGGCCTTGGCAGGGGGGTTGGAATTATAAGATCTTTGAGATCCCTTCAAACCCTGTACTGGGACTGGTTGGGATGGAGTTAACTTTCCCTGCAGCAGCCCATGCAGTGCTGTGCTCTGCACTTGTAGCTAGAACAGCACTGGTATCACTCCAGTGTTGTGTTTATTGCTGAGCAATACTGGCACAGCATCAAGACTCCCACCAATCCCCTCCCCCCCCTCGAAAAGCCAGCAGGCTGGGGGTGGGCAAGAAGGAGGGAGGGGACATCAACAGGGCAGCTGACCTAAACCAACCAAAGGGATATTCCATACCATATGATATCACACTCAGCAATAAAAGGTGGGTGTATTGGGTTTATATAGCAAGGTTTTGGTAGCAGAGGGGCTGCAGGGGTGACCTCTGTGAGAAGAGTCCAGAAGCTGCCCCATGTTAGATAAGGGCCAGTTTCAGCCTGCTCTAAAGGGACCTACCACTGGCCGGAGTCAAGCCAATAAGCAATGGTGGCTGTGTCTGTGAGCACATATTTAAGAAAGGGGAAAAAAAAAACTGCTGCACAAAAGCAGCTGGGAGAGAGAGGAGTGAGAAACAGCCCTGCAGACACCAAGGTCACTGAAGAAGGAGGGGGAGGAGGTGCTCCAGGCGCTGGAGCAGAAGTTCCCCTGCAGCCTGTGGAGAGGACCATGGTGGAGCAGGTTGTTCCCCTGCAGCCCATGGTATACCACAGAGGAGTAGATCTCCACCCTGCAGCCTGTGGAGGAGCCCATGGTGGAGCAGGTGGATCTGACCTGAAGAAGGCTGTGGCCCTAGCTTGTTAATAGGTAATAAATTATATTAATTTCCCTACTCTGAGTCTGTTTTACCCGTTACAATAATTGTTGAGTGATCTCCCTGTCCGTATCTCAACCCTTGAGCCCTTTCCATTGTATTTTCTCCCCCTTTCCCTTTGAGGAGGGCAAGTGAGAGAGCAGTTGTGGTGGAGCTCAGCTGCCCAGCTGAGTAAAACCACCACAGTCGTTTGTGGTGCCCAACATGGGGCTTGAAGGGTTGATATAACAATAGATTTGATCAGAGTGCTTTAGAGGGAACTTGCAATTAGAATTTAGTTTACAGTTGCTAGTTACAATGCTGTCTGGATTGCTGTTAATATTTTTCTATGTCATCCTGTTTTATGTGATCTGTCGTGTTCTCCCTTTTACTCTATAGCAGATTGGAGAGTTTGTTAAAGCCTGTGTCTGTTTTTTTCAGTTTGCTGTTCTGTAAAGCACTGGCCTTGAGCCTAATCTGGTATTCGGGCCCTGCATTACTATCATCTCTGTACTTTGAGAACTATCTCTTGGAGAATATTAACAACTACACTGTCTCTTTTTCCTCCTCTGGAAGTCAGTTCGTGGATGATATCAGGAATGGTACCTCCTCCTTTCTCTGTGTTGTAGGAAGACACTGCAGAACCAACAACAGGTCAGCTTCTCAAGGAACTGGGCAAGTGCAGCAGCGACTTGAGCTAAACTGGCATTGTCATCCAGAAATCTTATTCTGACTTTCTTGTGTGATCACTTTGGCAGATGAAGCCTAAATCATCAACAGTTCTTATGGACATTTTGGGAGAGGCCTATAGAATGGAAAGAAGTACCTATATATATCTGTTAAAGGACAAGGAACAGTGGTGATAAGAATACCAATATACTAAAGTATGTGGAACCTGAGTGTGACACAAATGTTATGGAATAAGGGGTGGAGGTTGTGCTGGGTTGGAGTTAACTGTCCCTGTAGTGACCCATACAGTGTTGTGCTCTGCACTTGTAGCTAGAACAGCACTGGTATCACACCAATGTTTTTTCTATTGCTGAGCAGAGCAATTGCTCCCAAACAACTGCTACGCATGTTGAGGCCCTGCTTCCCGGGACGTAGCCGAATATCACTCATTGATGGGAAGTAGAAAATACATTTTTTCCTTCCCTCTGTGCTTCCACGCAGCCTTTGCTTGTGTTTTTTTGTTTGTTTTGTTTGTTTGTTTGTTTTTCCCTCTTCCTTTTCCCTTTAATTAAATTATCATTATCTTAACCTGTGAACCTTTTTTTTTTTCTTTCCAGCATACTTTCTTCTTCCACCCCCGCTCTTCTGAGGAGGAGGAGTGAGAGAGCAGTTGTGGTGGGGTTTGGCTGCCCAGTAGGGTAAAACTACCACAAACCCAAACCATTCTATGATTCTAAATACATTAGCAAAGGTACTAGTTTCAAGACAAAGAGCTGAATTACTCCTTTTCTCAAGATGACCACATTTCTATACTGTCTAGTCACCTCATTATAACAGATTTCAATCCTAAAATGAATCCTTATTCCCAATTCAGCAAAGTTGTGTGTTTTCTACATAGTTTCTTAATTATAACAGCCATATCAGCAAACATAACATTATGTGGTTCTAAAGTCAGGCTTCAGTTTTAAGTACAGGATGGTTTCCACTGACTACAATCACGGTGTTGTTATTACAGTCATGGAGCAAAGATAATTCTGTCCATACTCAAAACCAGTTTTGAGAGAAGAAGAAGAAGAGCTATTTTAAGCTCTCTATTGCATGTACTAACTCCCCACATAGACAAGATTATTGTAAAGGTTGGTTAAACCAGCTCTTGGGCACCTTTTCATTCCAAATATTACCAAAAAAGAGGAATTTAAAAAAATAGTCTCGCAGCAAAGAATGCAACCACAAGCTTAAAGCTTACAGAACCATGCAAAGCTAAGATCAGGAGAACTGATCTCATTAGAAATACTTTGATTTTAAAAGAGAAAGCAGCTGACAGTTCTAGGCATGCTGGGCCTGAAATACTAAAATTAGCTCTTCCCCTCTGCGCTCAGTAGCCCAAGTAATATCGAAAGCATCATCCAAACCCCATGTATGTTTTTTTGCACAGATGGAGCTCACATTGGGACAGGATTCATCTCATCTAATGTAAACTTATACATTCAAAAATCACAGGAAGACAGACATGTCCAGAGCACACTTTATTCTATTGGTGTATTTTAGGCATTTTTGTCAGGATAGGATATTTCATATCCCAGAATCAACAGCTTCCAGAAGAAAGCTGACAGAAAACAACTTCTGCCTGGTACAGCTTGTAGATTATGTATTGGTGCAGCCCACCTCCACCTCCACCCATGGCATAAGCTAACAAGCCACGCTGCGAACTAAGGGAGCTGAGGCTCAAACACATTTCCTTCTAGTGACTGCTGTGAGCAGCAGTAATCTCCAGCAGAAGGCCAAATGGACACACAGAGGCAATAACATCTTAAAATAATGCAACTTGTCTTTCCAGAAGTCCCAAGCATTAGGACACAGCTATGGCATAAGACTTTCACACTTCTGTGTCTTCGGGACTAGTGTTCCATAACTAAATCTCTACATCTATTTTAAAATGTTTTATTTAGTATCTTACTGTATTATATGAATACACATCAATGTTCCATTAAGTTTGATGCCTACATTAGGAGATCTGTGTATTCCCTACAGATTTAATGTTCTGCTATTCTCTCGCAGTAGACTTGCCAAATGGACAGCCTGCCTAAAGACTCTTAGGTTATGGACAGAAACAACTCACATTTCCTTCTGAAAATGAGTAATTCATACTTATTACAATTTGTTTTGTGAATATAAAAGGATCCATGGCACTGACCAGCATTGCACTATTGGCAGTATTCCTTCCAAAGACCCTGACTAGAGTGAAAACCTTTATGTATCTGTAAAAAGGACGCAAACAGGCAGTTAGAAAAATATCTGTCTCTTCTGGATCTCAGAGAGAGATGACCAAACTGTCAACAGAAATGGTTCTGATAGAGATATTACTATTAATTTCCAGCTTTGAAATAGGAATATTGGCATAGATTAGACAACGAAATCATAGAATCATAGAATGAATCATAGAAATAAAAAGTTCAAGACCAATCTGAATGAACTTCCTGCAACTAGAAAAAAACACAGTCGCTAATGCTGGAAAAGGGCTAAAACAGAAAATATCTCAGTAGTAAAAAGAAACTGAACGAAAATAGCAACTTTTCTTAGAGTGAACAGTCTATTTAGGAATGCTTGTGAGAAAAAGAAAAAAAAAAAAAAGAAAAAATTTTACTAGATTTCTGGGATAATAGAAAAACATGCTTCTCTTTCATCCTGGGGACAAAGATTAGTGGTTATGAGATCTAAACATCTGTCCCTATTTGTTTGCTACAGTGGGCTTAGTGTAATAAAATAATTTAGAAAACCCTAACTGCAGAGCAATGACCAGATGATATCCTGCATCATATTCAGGATATGTGCTTTACTTGGGAAAATCTGAATGCCTGGATTAGGATAAAACAAAGCAGAGCTCCGTCCTTTACCTGGAAGACAGCCCTGTGGTCTTCTACTACTTGTTCTTCCATTTCTACCATTTGTGACACAGCTTCATGAAAAGTAAACAGTTGTGGAGAAACTTCCTCTTCCTAAAAACAATAAAAGTTTGTTAGTCTGGAAAGAACTGTGGCTACAGGAAATATATTGAATATGTTCCATCCTATCACAGATCATGAAAAGAAATATGCATAAAGCAGAGCTTGTCAAAAATAGAGTTTTATACTTCTGACATGAAAACCTCCAGAAATGAGGGGAGAGGGCAATAAAAATAAAATGTTAACAGAGTTAAATTTAGTTCATATTCATTAAATAGTTCCAGCCACTCATCCTTGTGAATACTGGAAAACAGAATATTCCACATTAGAAGAACAAGTTAAAATAGTGGGAAGACAAAGTAACAAGGGAATAATGGTAATTTTTAGTAGGTTTTAATACCTACAGAAAACTAGGTTTTCTGTCAGGGCCTTTGTTGTGCATGCCACAGAAGACAGACAATAATTTTCAGAAAAGAGAACACATTCAATACATTTCAGGAAATCAAAATTAAAGTCATACTTTGGAAAAAAATAAACCTAACGTGAAAAATCTAAAAAATACATAGTGATTAATACATTAGAAGAATGCACAGCATAGATTTACAAACTGGGGCAAACAGGACTTCTGTAAACAATAATCAATAATCAAAGGGGAAAGCACTAGGTAGTTTGCAATTCATTTTTTAGCAAGACAGTATGCTTCGTTATACCATGCCTTTGAAATCTTTTTAAATATATATTGTAAAGCTTAATTGAATTCCACATGAACAATGAAAAAGTGTGATATGAAAGAATATCTGTCTGTCCAGTGGGAAACTCAGAATCACATAGCATGTTCTAGAGCCCATTACTAAAATGAGAGAAATACAGCAAAGACCACGAAGAAGTGTTTGAGGAGGAAGAGAATCTTGAGAAAAATACATTAGGATAGTATAGATTTTTCTTTTCTATCTTTCATTGGCATTTTCACAAACTGAGTTTTAATCCCTATCGAACATTTAAGGAACCAGGACAATTGCTGATAATTAACAGTGAGGGAAAAACGTCCTTTGGAAGATGCCTTTCAGCCCCAGCTCCCTACTCATTCAGTCCAGGGAGACATTTTGGGAATGTGGTGTGGTTCTCCCCCAAACAGGGCACTGGGGTTTCACTCCATGAAAATCAGGATGTCTGTAAGAGGAATGATGGGCAGCCAGATTCCTAAATGCAGAGAAAGGCAAACTCACTTGAAATCGGTGCTGGATGCATGGAAAATAATGCTCAAAACCACAAGTGTTTTAAATAAAACATACAAATTTCCCAGGATACTTCTAACTGCCTAACGCAAGATGAAGCTATACTGGAAAATATGCATACTAAAAAACATCAGCGCCTAGAACAGACACTTTCTAGACATTAAAAATCCTAATCAGTGAGGAAGATAAAGAAAAATAAAACATTCTCCTCTCGTCCTTCAAGAAACCTTTTCTTTTTAAATTCTGTATGGGAATGAACTATAAAGTGAGATGGTGAAGACGCATGTTGTATTTATTTAATTATACTGATAACAGGCTATAAATACACATCACTCTGTTTTTTTTTTTCTACCATGGTATTTATTGTCATCTCTTTACATATAATGCTGTAAACTACTCACATTTTGTTCACATAACAGTTTGAGATCATCTCTCTGAGGAGAGACCCCCATGCTCCACTGTGTGTCCAAGTCATCAATCTGATTGGGAGTGTGGTGTATAATGGGACGGATATCCCCTGCAGCACTAGGATCAACTGTCAGCTCCTTCACCCTACAATCAGAAAATATTTCATTTTCAAATTAATAACTTCCTGTGCAAAGTAGCCACCACCAAAAATAAAGCTCTATGGGTTTATATACAATTTAATTCATTTAACATGGATGATGATGCTACCTTCACAAATTTAATGTGCCAAGAAGACGTTAGTCCAACTTGTAAAAACCATGGACCATTCAGTTTCAACTAAATGTGGACTGAAGTCCATTTTCTAACAAAAGTAATTTTTAAAATGAAATCTTACTACTCATTAAAATGCTGAGGGCAAAAATCTCCTCAACATGAACTCCTTAACAGTAAATAATATATGATAGAAAAGTTCATTCAACACCCAAAACTTGACCATCTTTCTTTTTTCTGTGCACCCGTGTTTTAAAAAAATAATAATGAATGTAACCTTAAACTAAAATAATTTCAAAGGCAAAAATATCTTAAACAGACTTGTCAGATTTGGTTCACTAAATATACAAAGGTGACATCACCATTTTATTTTATTTTATTTTAAGGTTACATTCATTATTAT
>MU012866.1:0-27197 GCA_011074415.1 Stictonetta naevosa | reverse complement strand
CAACCAAAACTCCCAGGTCCTTCTCTGCCAGGCAGCTTTCCAACCACTCATCTCCCAGCCTGTAGCTCTGTTTGGGGTTGTTGTGCCCCAGGTGCAGGACCCGGCACTTGGCCTTGCTGAACTTCATACAGTTGGCCTTGGCCCATCGGTCCAGCCTATCCAGATCCTCCTGCCGAGCCTTCCTACCCTCGAGCAGATTGACAAAAGCACCTAACTTGATGTCATCTGCAAATTTACTGAGGGTGCACTTGATCCCCTCATCCAGATCATCAGTAAAGAGAACTGGCCCCAGTACTGAGCCCTGGGGGACTCCACTAGTGAGTGGCCTCCAACTGGATTTAACTCCATTCACCATGACTCTTTGGGCCCAGCTACCCAGACAGATTTCAACCCAACAAAGCGTATGCCGGTCCAAGCCATGAGCAGCCAGTTTCTTGAGGAGAATGCTGTGGGAAATGGTGTCAAAAGCCTTACTGAAGTCAAGGTAGACCACATCCACATCCTTTCCCTTATGCGTCAAGCGTGTCACTTTGTCATAGAAGGAGATCAGGTTAGTCAAGCAGGACCTGCCTTTCATAAATCCATGCTGACTGGGCCTGATCACCTGGAGGCCTTGCAAGTGCCGCGTGATGACACTCAAGATAATCTGCTCCATGAGCTTCCCTGGCGCTAAGGTCCAACTAACAGGCCTATATTTTCCTGGGTCAACCCTCTGGCCCTTCTTGTAGATGGGCATCACGTTTGCTAGCCGCCAGTCAGCTGGGACCTCCCCCGATAGCCAGGACTGCCGATAAATGATGGAAAGTGGCTTGGCCAGCTCTTCTGCCCGTTCTCGCAGTACCCTCGGGTGGATCCCGTCCGGCCCCATCGACTTGCGTACATCCAAGTGCTGTAGTAGGTCGCCAACCATTTCCTTGTGGATTTTGAAGGCCACATTCTGCTCCCCATCCCCTTCCACCAGCTCAGGGAACTGAGTATCCAGAGAACAACTGGTCTTGCCTCAAAAGACTGAGGAAAAGAAGGCATTAAGCACCTCAGCCTTTTCCTCATCTCTTGTAACTAAGTTTCCCCCCGCATTCAGTAAAGGATGGAGATTCTCCTTAGTCCTCCTTTTTGTGTTAATGTATTTATAAAAACATTTTCTGTTATGTTTAACAGAAGTTGCCAGATAGAGCTCCAGATGAGCTTTTGCCTAATTTTGTACCTACACATCCTTACAACATCCTTATAATCCTTCTGAGTGGCCTGTCCTCTTTTCCATAGATCATAAACCCTCTTTTTTCTCCTAATCTCTAGCCACAACTCTCTGTTCAGCCAGGCCGGTCTTCTTCTGCACCAGCTCGTCTTTGGGCATGTGGGAACAGACCGCTCCTGAGCCATTAAGATTTCTTTCTTGAAGAGTGCCCAGCCTTCCTGGACTCCTCTGCCCTTCAGAACCACCTCCCAAGGGACTCTGCCAACCAGTGTCCTGAACAGCTCCAAGTCAGCCCTCTGGAAGTCCAAGACAGCAGTTTTACTGGTCCCCCTCCTGACTTCGCCAGGAATAGAGAACTCTACCATTTTGTGGTCACTCTGCCCAAGACAGCTCCCGACCACCACATCTCCCACCAGTCCTTCTCTGTTTGTGAACAGAAGGTCCAGCGGGGCACCTCCCCTAGTAGGCTCACTAACCAACTGCGTCAGGAAGCTATCTTCCACGCTCTTCAGAAACCTCCTAGACTGCTTTCTCTGGGCTGTGTTGTGCTTCCAGGATATGTCTAGGAAGTTGAAGTCCCCCATGAGAACAAGCGCTGACGATTTCGCAACTTTTGCCAGCTGCCTATAAAACTCCTCATCCATCTCCTCATCCTGGTTTGGCGGTCTGTAACAGACCCCCACCAGGATGCCTGCCTTGTTGGCCTTCCCGCCAATCCTAACCCATAGGAACTCAACCTTATCATTCCCAGTCTCAGCCTCGAGTTCCACAACATCAAAACACTCTAATACAGAGAGCCACACCACCACCCCTTCTGTGCTGCTTGTCCCTTCTGAAGAGCCTATAGCCAGACATTGCAGCACTCCAGTCATAGGAGTGGTCCCACCATGTTTCAGTGATGGCAACCAAGTCATAGCTAGCCTGCTACACGATGGCTTCCAGCTCCTCCTGTTTGTTGCCCATGCTGCGCGCATTGGTGTAGATGCACTTCAGCTGGGCCATTGCCTGCTCCCCTGGCCCTGACATTGTTCTCCCTGGCACACCTCTAACGAGCCTTATTCCCTCCCCGTCCCCGTCCCCCTTCCTGCCCAGTTTAAAGCCCTCTCAGTGAGCCCTGCCAGCTCCTGTGCTAGTGTCTGTTTTCCCCTTTGAGGCAGGTGGGACCCATCTGTAGTTAGCAGGCCGGGTGCCGAGTAAAGCACCCCGTGTTCAAAAAACCCCAAATTTCTGTGTTGGCACCAGCCTCTGAGCTATGTGTTTATCAGGTGGGCTTTCTGTGTCCTCTCTGTACCCCTCCCTGGCACTGTAGGGATGGAGGAAAGCATGACTTGTGCTCCCGCTCGTGCTTTCCTCAAGGGTCACCTCCTCCAAGCTCAGGAGGGATGCATCCCAACAAAGAGGAAGTCAAGCAAAAACATCAGGAGGCCTGCATGGATGAACAAGGAGCTGCTGACTAAACTCAAACACAAAAAGGAAGCCTATAGGTACAGGCTTCTATAGGTACATTGGTGATAAAAGGAAGGCTAGGGAAACTGTGGGCCCTCTCTTGAAGGAAACAGGAGATCTGGACACCCAGGGTATGGGGAAGGCTGAGGGACGCAATGACATTTTGCCTCAGTCTTCACCAGCAAGAGACCTAGATTGCTCTGTAGCCCAAGTCCCAGAATGCACAAGAGCAGGGACTGGGAGAATGATGAACTGGCCACTGTAGGAGAAGATCAGGTTCAAGACCAGCTAAGGAACCTAAAGGTGCACAAGTCTATGTGACCTGATGAGATGCATCCGTGGGTCCTGAGGGAACTGGCAGATGTAGCTGATAAGCCACTGTCCACCATATTTGGGAAGTCATGGCAGTCTGGTGAAGTTCCCACAGACTGGAAGAGGGGAAACATAACCCCCATTTTTAAAAAGGGAAAAAAGGAAGATGTAGGGAGCTACAGGCCAGTCAGTCTCACCTCTGTGCCTGGCAAGATCATGGAGAAGATCCTCTTGGAAAATACGTTTGGGCATATGGAAAATAAGGAGGTGATTGGTGACAGCCAACATGGTGTCACCAAGGGCAAATAATGCCTGACAAATTCTTCCATGACACTGATACATAAGGGAAGAGCAACTGATGTCATCTACCTGGACTTGTGCAAAGCATTTGAAACTGTCCCACACAACGTCCTTGTCTCTAAATTGGAGAGACATGAATTTGACAGATGGACCACTTGTTGGATAAGGAATTGGCTGGATGGTCACACTCAAAGAGTTGCGGTCAATGGCTCAATGTCCAAGTGGAGATGAGTGACGAGTGGTGTCAGTAGTGTGGACTGGCGATGTTTAACATCTTTGTTGGAAACATGGACAGTGGGATCGAGTGCACCCTCAGATAGTTTGCTGATGACACTGAGTTGAGTGGTGCAGTCAACGCACTGGAGGAAAGGGACGCCATCCAGAGGGACCTCAACAGCCTTGAGAGGTGGGCCTGTGCTAACCTCATGAAGTTCAACAAGGCCAAGTGCAAGGTCCTGTATCTGGGCCAGGGCAATCCCAAGCACATATACAGGCTGTGCAGAGAGTGGATAGAGAGCAGCCCTGAGGAGAAGGACCTGAGGGTGTTGATGGATGAGAAGCTTGACATGAGCTGGCAATCACAGAATTGTAGGGGTTGGAAGGGACCTCGAGAGATCATCGGGTCCAACCCCCTGTCAAGGCAGGTTCCCTAGAGACAGAATCACAGAATTTTAAGGGTTAGAAAGAAATATGCACTTTCAGCCCAGAAAGCCAACTATATTCTGGGCTGCATCAAAAGAAGCATGGCCAGCAGGTCAAGGGAGTTGATTCTCCCCCTCTACTTGGCTCTTGTGAGACCCCCATCTGGAGTACTGTATTCAGCTCTAGGGCCTCCAATATAAGGACATGGACCTGTTCGAGTGCATCTAGAGGAGGGCCACAAAGAAGGTCAGAGGACTGGAGCACCTTTCCTATAAAGACGGGCTGAGAAAATTGGAGGTTTTCAGTCTGGAGAAGACAAGGATCTAGGGAGATCTTACAGCAGCCTTCCAGTACTTAAAAGGGACCTACAAGAAAGCTGGAGAGGGAACTTTTTACAAGGGCACACAGTGATAGGACAAGGGGGAATGGCTTTAAATTGAAAGAGGGTATATTTAAATTAGAACTAGAGGGGTTGAAACTTGCCCTTGTTTTAGCTAGGATAGAGTTAATTTTCCTCCTAATAACTGGTATGTTGCTGTGTTTTGGATTTAGGATGAGAATAATGTTGATAACACACTAATGTTTTAGTTGTTGCAGAGCAGTGCAGGGGATATAGGGGATATGCACCATGTGCCGTGCTGTGGTTTTATGTACGTGACCATGGAGAGGACATGAGAAAATGGGATGGAAAATCTACCTCGACTCTAGAGGCACAGGTACGTGACTTGCAAGGAAAAACAATCACAAAAGGGGGCGGGGTGTGTATTCTGGGAAAATTGCTGGCAGTCCTCCAGAGTAATGAATACTATGACCAGGACTAGAGGGGTTCTGCCTCCAGCTAGGGGGAGGAGAGGGACAATCGGGTTTATTGGACTGTGTGGATTCAATGGCCTGGCACATTGGACCCACAGAAGTATAAGGCTTTACTAGACACCAGTGCACAGTGTACTGTAATGCCATCAAGCTCTAAAGGGTCAGAACACATCTGTATTTCTGGAGTGACAGGGGGATCCCAACAGTAAACTATATTGGAGGCTGAAGTGAATCTAGCTGGGAAGGAGTGGCAAGAGCACCCCACTGTGACTGGCCCAGATGCTCCATGCATCCTTGGCATAGACTATCTCAGGAGAGGATATTTCAAGAACCCAAAAGGGTTCCGGTGGGCTTTTGGCATAGCTGCCTTGAATAGGGAGGAGATTAAGCAGCTGTCTACCTTGCCCGGTCTCTTGGAGGACCCTTCTGTTGTGGGGTTGCTGAGGGTCAAAGAACAGCAGGTGCCAATTGCTACCACAACTGTGCACCGGCGGCAATATTGCACCAACCGAGACTCCCTGATTCACATCCATAAGCTAATTCATCACCTGGAGAGCCAAGGAGCTCCTGAACACCTGCAGTACACTGATGACATGATCGTGTGGGGTGACACAGGAGAAGAAGCTTTTGAGAAAGGAATAAAATATTCCAAATCCTTCTGAAGGCTGGTTTTGCCATAAAACAAATTAAGGTCAAAGGACCTGCAGAGGACGTCCAGTTCATCCAACATTGCATACCATCTCTTCTGTCCTGAAAGACTGTTGTGGCAAATGGGAGCTCAAAGTCAGTCACAGACTAAGTGGACATTATATATATATATATACCTATATAAATATATACAAAAAGTGGTGATTAATTGGAATGTATTGGAAAGTGTTGGACCGGAGCATGACATAAATGGTATGGAATAAGGGGTGGATATTGCCCTGGTTTCAGCTAGGATAGAGTTAATTTTGCTCATAGTAGTTGGTGTGGTGCTGTTTTTTGGATTTAGGGTGAGAATCATGTTGATAACACACTGATGTTTTAATTGTTGCAGAGCGGTGCTTATACTAAGTCGAGGACTTTCCAGTTTCTCATACTGCCCTGCCAGTGCAGACTGGGGGCGACCCAGGTGCTGGCAGGGGACAGACCCAGGACAGCTGACCCAAACTGGCCAAAGGGATGTTCTGTACCATGTGATGTCATGCTGAACAATTAATATGGGGTGGCTGGCTGCAGGGGGTGGGGACTACTGCTTGGGCATTGGTCAGCGGGTGGTGAGCAATTGCATTGCACATCACTTGCTTTGTACGTATCATCATCATCATAATCATCATCATCATCATTGTTATTATTACTTCTCTTCCTTTTCTGTCCTATTAAACTGTCTTTATCTCAACCCACAATCTTTTACTTTTTTCCCCCTGATTCTCTCCGCCATCCCACTGGGGTGCAGGGGGGTGACTGATTGGTTGTGTGGTGCTTAGCTGCCTGCTGGGTTAAACCACAACAAAATTATATGATCTTTGAAGCCCATACCATTCTATGATTCTATGACTGACCGCTCCGTAACTCACTTCCTCATTCGTAATTCCAATTGAGTAGAATGGAAAAGGTTGCACTATGGAAAGGAATATCTTAAAGACTAGCCATTACCGTTCTCCCTATCAGTATTGCTTATAAGCCATTACAGTGGGATCAACATCCCGTTTGGGACACTCAAGTCTCCAAGTTCCTACTCCCAACCTGGAGGACTGGGCAGTCTGGAACTTCAGTAATGATTGCAGCATGTCAAGGATGCAACATCTTAAGGATGCAGAACTGGTTAAAAAGGACTATTCTATGTAGCTACCTTGCAAATTTCAGATGATGATACATTATGCCAATATGTAACTCTTCAAAACCAACTTCAAATAATCTTTGAAACTATTTGAGGAGAACTTCAGTGCAACTGCAACGACTAATAATGTTCAAATCAAACAATTTATGTTGATTGTACATCTCTGTATTTGTTTAGAATGAAGCAGATCCCAGTCATAACTGTCCATGTGGAAGTTATCTTCAAAAATTAAGTTTCTGAATCATATTTTAACCTTATATGCAGAGGAGAATGCTCCATCCCTGAACATGTAACTTGTAAAATTGGAACAGGAAGTCTAAACTATGAAAGTCAAAGCTGAATAAGAATTAAGTGTAGAAATTACCAAAGAAATTTTATTCAAACATCCCACTTAGCATGTCAGAAAGTATGTCAGAAAGCAAATAAAAAAGGCAAAATATTTTATACCAGCACATTTCAAGAATCTCTTAATAAGTTAAAATCACAAGTTTTTACTGCATCTTTTTATATGCTTTCCACATTGAAAAATACCAGCATATTTGCAAATGTCTTAATCAATTTGCACATTAGAATAGTGGATCAAATCTTTGTCTCGTTAAGGAATTCATTTACTATTAATGCCTCAGTGATAAGCAAAATTGGCATAATATTTCTATGTTACAATCTCTTTAATTTATTTTGCCTGTAACAGGCTAAAATATTTTGGAGTAAATAATACCATTATCTATGTGTTACCTTGTAATAGTTGAAACACTACTATACCTAAGAAGTTCTTCTATGCTTTCATTTACTTCATATAAAGTAGACCCTATTCTAGAGAACATATCAGTGATCCCTACAGTCAACTGTAGAAACCTGAAATTAAACAATTTATTTTTAAACTATTTTGCAATCATTTTAGAAGTTTATCTTACTTTAGAAGTAATATTGTACCTCAGCTGCAAAAAAGCAGTCACTGCACCCTCAAAATAAGTACTCTTTTAATTTAATAAAAGACTTCAACTTTAGCTATTATAAACCATAATGACTTGCTATTTCTTTCCCTGTACATTTTGTGAGTAAAATTTTGCCAGTGTACAAAATAAAACCTAAATATGAATGTGCTTAAAATCAGGAACACCCTGCCAAAGAGCCAGCTGTAAATACCAGAGTGGAAGGCTGAATAAATTGTCTTGATACAAGAGGCAGAGGAAGACCCAGAAGATGGGTGAAGTTGCTGACCATTATCTACTCTTTCCACCACTTGGCCACTGCAGTGCAAATCTCTCCTCTTTCCAGGGAACTGAAAAGGACTGGAGGTAATTCTAGGCTAAAGTATCTCCTACACTTCCCTCAATTCAATATATAATGTTCAGAAACCTGTCAGATCTCTAGACAGGCAGCTTTCTTCTGCAGCTATCTAGATATTGCAGGAACAGGTGCTGCAAATGTGAGAGCTCAATTCAAAGGATTGTAATGATGTACTGTAGGTTCATTTTCTTAATTGTAATGTGACTGTAGTTGTATAAACAAGAAAAATAATTCAGTCATATTTCCACTCACTTTCAGAGGGGATTCTTTTCCTTAATTCAGAGCTATATTGAATATAAAATAAGGAATATGAACTTTATCAGGAATTAAACACCCATAGATAATGGGTTATTCTTGATGGCATTTAAACAGGAAAAAACATTATCACAACTCTATGAGAAAAGTAATAAATAAAAAAGCTTCAGATTTTCAAAATGGAGACATCTTGTTAGCACTTTAAGGAATGTTAAAGGTGATGGTAAGAACTTCATGAAACATTCACAAACATTAAACCTTCTATGTACAGAGAGTAGTTCCCACAAGGTTTACTTTCCAAATTTTCTTCAGTAGTGTGGATACATTAGCTAGAGATGCACAGTTTAGCTTTCTGATCCTGAATTTATGAAGTCATGTCTCAGTGGAAAGAAAACAATCCTGTATTTTCATTAGAAAACTGAAGGAGAATAAAAGATTAAAAAAATGCTATTTTACCACAATTTTCAAACTAGAACCATACCTAACAGCTAGAGAGAAGACTAGGCTGCCCTAACACCATGGTTTTCATGCTGTGAGTCTGCAGATTTCTGTGGCCTGTAGACTAATTCCAAGGAGTCTGCGAAAAGTAATACAAACAAGCCTAACAGCATTCACCATAGAGAGTTTGCATTTCCATAAGGGTAGAATGTTATGGATGCACAAGTAAAAACACTGGAAATCAATGCTTTTATCTGTCCTTTCTACCTGACAGAAGAATTCCGCTTTTCAGATCAATGCAAATGCACACTTATACAATACACAACTATTCATCCCACCTATCATCCCACCCAGCTATGGTCTCCTCAACAGCCTAAAGCATATTCTGATGCCTTTGATGCCAACTCTAAATTTGCCTTTGTCATTTAAAGACCGTAACTCATCAGTATACTTCCAGTTTACACCATCTTTTGCAAAATTACGATTCAACAAACAATACTCTCATACAATTAAGTCATTAAAACCAACAAACAATAAAAACCCAACAACACTAGTCTAGAAGTGTTTCTATCTAGGTGCCAAACTAGAAAATAAGAACAATAAGAAAGGCCATTAAAAAGTAGAGGAGGGAGAAAATTATTTGAGACACTTCTTCTGAAAGACTCCCTCCAAGTATAGTGTGGTTTTTTTTCTCTCCTTCTTTTCTTATTTTAAGCTTAACAGACTGCCAGCAGTGAGTGACCAGTTCTTAACATAATATCCTGTATTCTTAGATTCTTTTTTCTTTGTAATTGTTAAAACATACAGTTAACTAAAGAAACTTACCATACAGGTACGGGAGTTTTCTCCTATGAATGAATCTCTTAACACCTGAGTAAGCTTACTTGCTCTGAATGGTGTATGAGGTTTATTTCGGCCTAAGGCTCTAATGCACTCCTGAAAGAACAAAGAGGTTGATATTTATTCACCCCATGTTAGAGAAAAGCGCATAATACAAATGAAATTCAAAAATCAGATAATACATGCTTTATTTATGTTGCTGTCCTCTAACAGCAATGTTAATGTTTAACATTAAAGCTTGGATTCAAGAAGTGTTAAGCTTTTTACCTCTCATTAAGTCCAGTAGAGAGGTAGGAATGTAAAAGAATTTAGGAGCCTAAAAACTTTCTCAGTCTCATCCAAAATATTTACATCTATTGTATCCAACAACAAATTCAGTGTTTATGTTCTGTCTTCAGACTAACAACTGTTTCTGACTATCAGCTGCAAAAGCCTGAATGATCTATATCATCCACCAACAGAAGAAATGTGGATGGTGGCGTGTTAGTTAACTCTATCATTTAAAAGCAATAGCTTTGATTCTGGCTCTACCACTAACTTTCTTTACAGCTCAGATGAAAACACCAATGCCCAAACTTTCTGAAAGCTTCCACAGGTCATAAACATAGCAAGTATAGCTCTACATTGATGTCATCAAGTAGACACTTGAAAACGTAAGCAATCTCCTGTTTTAAAATATTTCTCGTGAAAAAACAGGGTTAATGTCTCCTCTTTCACTCATAAGAAGAGTATGAGCCTAAACTAATATTTACAACTGGTTAGAGACTTCCAGTGAGAAATACTGGGCAAAAATATTATGAAATTACTATAGAAGTTATAGCAGCGACTGTAGCAGCGGTATAAGAGTACTATCCACCATCATTATAACCTTAACATCACTTCTGCCCACTCAGAGTTCAAACATCTGCTAATAAATTGCTTCTTACATAAGAAAGTTTAAATTTAAGCTTTTGAAATTTCTTAGAAACAGGTTCTTACAAAAGCCAGACCAGAAACCGTGGGATGATAATCCAAGAAAACAATGCAACTGTGAAACAGCATAAAAAAGAAATAAAAAAAGGGTTCAGAATAAAACTGCCATGATTCAGAACAGAACAAACACAATGGCAAATTGGCTTTAACTAAAGTGATTATTTAAAAATTCACCAGCTGAATTTTATAGAATGGACACAGCTCAGGTAAACAGAAAGACTGAAGCTTGTTGAATGCGAATATTACATGCAAATGCTAAAAATAACTCAATATACATAGGTGAGCAAGGCAGTGCATTCCTTGAAATTTTTGATTTTTTTTTGTACATTACTACTATACTTACATAAAGAGAAAAGTAGATTAGGAAGAGAGACAACAGATTTTTAATGTGTGACATTACAAACTAAAAACAGTAACAAACGTATATGTTGAATTACAGGCATGGCAACCAACAAGTTTCATTATGATATTTTAATTTACTGTAATGATTTTTAGTTTGCTCACTCTTGGAAAAATTAGAATTGCATTGTCTCCTTAACAGTAAAAGGATTATAGGAGGACACTGCCAGCTTCTAAATTAATAGAGTTTTTAACTAGTTTTTCTTTTCATCACAGCTGAGTAAACCAGGTAACAAAATGACAGCACTAATTCCATGTAGAGACATTATAGAAATAACTTCTTGTACCAAAAACCTGAGTGGGTTAAGACAGGACTGACATCCACATGTGAGTAGCAAGTCTTGGATTAGCACCAAAGACTACTCTTCAGAACATACTAGTTTGTATTCAAGAGCCTTGAAGTTATTTTCAAGTTGAAGTTAAATGGAAAAAGCTGTGTAATGATTTTGGAGATAGATGAAAAATGGAAAATTATCATATCATTGTTAAACAATTATATCTTATCGTACTGCTGTTTAGACCTCTGCAAGACCTCCACTTATTTTTATTTCCCCTTCTCCATATAATTTAGATCATAACCACCAGTACAGCAGCAGCAGAACTTCTCACTATAATTAAAAAGAATTGTATGAAAAAGAACTAACTGTGTTTGTATGAGTATTGCACTGAAGACACTAGCCAACACAAAATCAGCAAGTAAATTAAATACACTTGGAAAAAAAGTGATAAAAGTCAACACAATGTTGCTTGCATTATTTATTTTGATGTGAAATCAAAACAGGACACAGTTTTGGAACTGCTGCTTCCAATTTTTCTACATGCCATACAATTTTGTAATGACACATTACAGTTTTGTGGTGTTCTCTGAGATCTGCTTAGAGGCAGATAAAAGTCTTCTCTCAAGTTTATATTGGGGATAATACAATAAACACAGAGATTCTTTATATAAAAGCACAGTGGTGGTGCAGAGAGTAGTAAACCTAAGCAAAGCTAACCAACAATAGAGATAAGTTCTAGGACATTCAAAATTACTGTTTCCCCAATTGAGACCAAATAATCATTTTCTCTATTTAGACTGAACCTTTTCAGAGCATTATAAAACACACACACACAAAAAAACCCACCACATTTTAATATTTACATAATATTTCTTAGCTCTCTTGATGTTTTCTGGATTAATGTATGAAAATCTATAAAGCAACTGTATCAGACAATTTGTTATGAAGAGTTATCAAAAATGGATCCCAATTTTCAAGGGTTACTTTAATCTACTTGTTACTTTTCTGGATATATTGCTGTTGTGTTGTTTTCAGTGAATTAATTAACAGCAGTAAATAAATATGTCATAAAGGTTTTTTTATATATATTTTCTAAATATATATACATATATAAATAAACACATGTACACACTCTGAGATCAGTAAGAATATTTCCAGTTAGTATTTCAGACCTTGAGTACCAAAGTAAGTTAACTCTCATCCCATTTAGGTGTATATCAAAAAAGTCTTCAAATTCAAGAATTGGGATTATTTTTATTTTTAAACTACATGAAAGTTGATAGCACAATGTTTCTACTTGGTAATTACCAGATGTTCCTTCAGGCATTTAAAGGAAAAATCAATACATTATTTTACCCATCATATCAGTAGGCAATGTAGACAAGCAAAGCCTGCAGAAACACTCATTTTAATAGTCATTGCTATTATATGTAGAAGGCTTCCACTTACACAAACTCAATGGAAACATTTCAGTTACCTTGAGTGCTAAAAGGCTCTTGTTAATTTCAGCACCTTCCAGCCGTGTCTGTCTGTCTGCACTGGAAGTATCTGCTCCTCTTTCATTTCCAGCCAAATCAATCAGAGAAAATTTACCATGCAATTTCCCTTTCCTTCGGAGAATAATCTGAAACACTGCATGGCTTCGGGATGAGTGTGCATTTGCAGATGTCTGACCAGATGTCCTTTGAACAAAAGGAGAGAAGGGGAGGACATATGAAGATCTGAAGGACCATACATGTTAAACACACTACCCTCAGAACACTATTTTTTTCTGAGCAGTGTCCTGTATCTTCTTACATATGTTGACTGTGTCTAACATATTGATGGACACTTGAAATATAACCCTAATAATCTGATGTACATAGTACAGTTATACCTGTTTCCATCTCTTCAAACATAAATGGAAGATTTATAATATTTTACCTTCCTATTAATCATAGAATCATAGAATCATAGAATGGCTTGGGTTGGAAGGGACCTCACAGATCATCTAGTTCCAACCCCCCTGCCATAGGAAGGGACGCCACCCACTAGATCAGGTTGCTCAGGGCCTCATCCAAACATTAAAAACAAGAATAACGAGATTTTCAAAGATTTCAGATCATCAGAGAGCTTACACATAAAATGCTGATTGCATTTTTGTCTGATGAGGCAGCAGTCCATGCAAAAGGCTAATTTTAAAAACAACGAAGCTGAAAAATAATTAAAAAAAATCATGCTTAACCTCTGTTACTATGTATTAAGGCCTTTTTAGAACCAAAAAATCTGGTAGTATTCCAGATTATAAACAATGTGAATTTAAGCCAGTAAACTAGTTACATAAATGCATGCAGTTCATATCCTGTAGAAAAATCAGTTCTCATTTCTCTCTAGGAGATAGAGAAACTCTTAATTCAAAAGGCAGGCAGATTTATTATTTGCAGCCAACACCATCAAGAAAGCACACTGCATATTAAAAAGTCATCGATATGAAGAAACAAAAAAAAATCAAGAGATGTTATGATTCTTTAATTTACAATGAAAAGCTTGTAGAAGCTATGGGAGATACCTGCAGCTGTTGCCTATTTCAATAAGCTTAAGAACATCTTCAACACATTTGACTTCCCGTTCCTGTAATCCCACCACCTGGACTTGCTGTTTACCATCTTCTAACACTCTTAATTTTGTCTTCCTGTTCAACAAGTCAAAAACCTTGGGGGGGGGAGGAAACAGAACAGTTAAAGAGGAGTTTTAAAAGACACTTATTTGAAATTCCATATCAAAATATGCAAAGCATCCCATGCAAAAATATGATTGGAAGGGAAATGTAAAGAATTATTTGAAATAAAGCTTTTGGTAAAAAAAGGAAAAAAAAAATCTATGTAACAAGGTCACAATCTTGTTTGTGAAAAAGCACTTCCTCAGAAAAAGATCTGGTACTTACCTTACCACTATATATCTCAAAAAATGTTGCATATACTTGAAGTTCTAACTTCTTATAGTTTGGCTTCTTTAGCATTAAAAAGACATCTCGAGCTGTGAATATATTTCCAAAATAAAAAGAAATCTAGTTAGCATAAACCTGTTAATATATTAATAGTCCATTATACAGCATCTCTCATAATTTGCAAGTATAACAGATATGGTCAGTCAAACAAGTCTAAAACACCGAAGTTTAAACCGCCGTTGGAAGATGAAGAAGACCCCAAATGATAAACTCAACCATCAATTTTATTACATTTTTAAATTAATCTATATATACATTTACTTTACCATGTAAAGACTACACATCTAGGAACTACTTTTTATGTTACTAAAGCTCCACTGTAATGCAAAATATGTAGAAATATGTCTGTACAATAGGGAGTCAAAAATTTATTGACCTCAATTAATTTGTAAAAAGCCAACAGACCAATAAAGTCTCACCTGCAAGTGCATATATTCCTTTTGAACAATCTTGGTTCTTTCCTGAAAAGTCACCACCCATAGTCTAAATTAAAAAAAAAAAAAAAACAAACACAAAAAACACACAGCAACACAAAAAATACACAATAAAAATCACAAAACTGTAGCTTACATATTTGTTACTTATTAAAATTTAATTAAGTGTATTGCTGATGTGTAGAAGAAATACTTACATGGGTTTTTCCACTTCCTGTTTGCCCATATGTAAAACAAGTGGCCATTCCCCTTTCAAATATGGTCTCCACTAATGGTCGAGCTGTAAACCTTAAATGTAAAAACACAGTATGCAAAAGCTGAAATACTTTAAAATGTATAGTGTCCATGTGGTAGTGGCCACAAGTGACAAAACTGGTTCTGTACTTTGAGAGGTCAAAGAACATCTCCAAATTAATTCCTGAACCAAAGAGGCTAACACAGCTCTAAGGCATTAAAATATCCTAATCAATTAAACAAAAGCTACGAGGTGTCTCCCATTTATTTTACAACAACAACAAAAACAAACAAACAAACAAACAAACAACTTGTTTTAATAATGCAACACAGCACAGCTTACTACATGGAGTCTGCAGTTCCCTAAAGAACCTAAAGGAAATAGCATTAGAAGATACAGAAGTAGGACAGTAGAATAGATAGTTAGGTTTTGCCAATACTACTTTAATTTTTTTTCTTTTTTTTTCCTTTTCAAAACAGCTTTTAAGATTAATTTTCTAAGATAGGTGGCCAAAATAACATTGCATTTCTTAATACCTTGAGAACATACATACACTAAGAAAAGGATCAAGAAAACATAACCAAGCTCATCAGAATAGAAAAATCTAGTGATCCCTGAGATATTATTTGATATGTCAAAAATATTTTCCCAAAGTATCATTTTTCTATTTTAAAGCATTAACTTCTACTTTAAAAAAAAACACATAGAGTTATTGCTCCTACTTCTAGCTGCTTATCAATGTTACTTCATGAAAATCTCAAAAAGCAAAGGGTAACCTGAGTGTTACCTCTGTTAAATAATGATGATGAGAGTCTATGCAACAGTCTCTCTTTCTAAACTTCCTCCAGGTATTTACTCATAAAGTATGTTTAATGACAGAAAAAGGAATGATTGCTTATAGAAACACTGAGATGTTACAAGCTCCTTTCATTAATTTCCTCCAAGCATATACTTTTGTACTCAAGATGATATTCCCATATTTCTGTTTGTTCTTTTTATATTTGAAATATAAATTTCAAGAAACCTATCCACCTAATAAGCATACTCCATTATCTCTGTTTAGTTGAGTTTGAAATGATTTATTGTGATTTATAAAAAAGGGACTTATGATTGTATTTTGCCTTATTTTAAAAGATATTATCCAGACAATTTTTCATAAAGCATTATACAACTCCAAATGGTACCAAGACCCAAACAGTACAAATTTCCTTCTACTACAACCATTGTTTGCAATCTTGATCTTTTAAAAATATAAACTCTTTTTCTCCTTTAAATATTCAAAATGCATACCCATGCAAACTAGCTTTTTTTTTTTTTTTAATATTAAAGAAAACTTGTAACTCAGATTTGTGGTTCAGGGTTCAAAAATACTTAAAATACAGCTTAGGCAAAATAAAAATGCTAAAAAAAGAGTAGCAGATTTCTCCAAGACAAACTGAGAAATGTATTTCAATATAGAAATATAGCAAGTAATTTTAGCTTACTGAAGAAAAATGGAATTTTTTCCCCACTGTGAGAGTCCAATATAATACCTATTCTTGCTCTCAATTCTGTTATTAAAGGAGAACTTGAAATAAACTATCTTTCAAATAATAATCAATATTGTGCCATCTGAGGGACAAAAAAAAAGCCTGTACTACTACATAGGCCAGAGACTTACTATTTCAGTATGAATACAATCATCTTTTAATATTTTCTTGTATTACCATTAATTTATTATGTAACTAATAAAAATAATCCAGAAGAAAATGTATACAAAAATATGATAATGTTGTATGCCAAAAATACCTTTCACAATTAAATGATGTGCTCGCAAAGATAAATGAGGAATAACAGGAAGGATGGAGATTAAAGAACTGGTTGTTAAGCAGGAGGAAATTGCAAGAGGCACACATTACCAGCCAGATGGCTCTCCCACAGCTCTTCTGTATCAAGAAAGAAAAGATGCTACCAATAGACAAACATTAGAGAGAAATCTCCAAGGGCATAGCTTTGCAGCAGTTTACACTAATGAAAGCCTCTTAAACTAACAGACTGCTGGAGAGCAGCTCTGCAGAGAGAGTCCTGGGAGTCCTGGTGAACAGCAGGCTGACCATGAGTTGGCAATGTGCCCTTGTGGCCAAGAAGGCCAACGGTATCCTGGGCTGCATTCAGAAGAGTGTTGTCAGCAGGTCAAGGGAGGTGATCCTCCCCCTCTACTCAGCCCTGGTGAGGCCACACATGGAGTACTGTGTCCAGTTCTGGGCGCCCCAGAACAAGAGGGACATAGAACTACTGGAGTCCAGAGGAGGGCTATGAAGATGATCAGAGGACTGGAGCACCTGTCGTACAAGGACAGGCTGAGAGAACCGGACCTGTTTAGCCTGGAGAAGAGAAGACTGAGGGGAGACCTCATTAATGTATATAAATATCTGAGGGGAGGGTGTCAAGAGGATGGAGCCAGTTTCTTTTCAGTTGTGCCCAGCGACAGGACAAGAGGCAACGGGCACAAACTGAAGCACAGGAGGATCCAGCTGAATAGGAGAAGGCATTTCTTTACTGTGCGGGTGTCAGAGCACTGGCACTGATTGCCCAGAGAGGTTGTGGAGTCTCCTTCTTGCGAGATATTCAAAACCCGCCTGGATTCCATCCTGCGCAATGTGCTCTAGGTGATCCTGCTCAGCAGGGGGGTTGGGCTAGATGATCTTCAGAGGTGTCTTTCCACCTTGGCCATTCTGCAATTCTGTAACTAAACTGATTTGCCTTTTGGTCTCCTTCTAATTATTTCAAGCATAAGACACAAGTTTTCATTTTCAAGGACTTTTAACAAATCTTTTACTTTGCATTTTCTCTTATCTGCCAACAGCACATTAGCATCCAGCCTCAATCAGGATACGATGACAACTTTCACTTCCTAGCTTTTGGATTAAAAACAAGAATTAAAATATTACTGTCACTACTCCTTAAGGTTATGGGAAGCATTTTCCAAGCATAAGGAAAGTTATCTTCATCAAATTCCTTTCTAATATCAACAAAAGTTTCACTGTATTTACACTGCATTCCAAAATTATGACCTATCATGCTGTCTAACCTTGCCTGTTATTTTATCTAATACATTCAGTGACTGGTGCAAGACAAACAGTTACTTCTAAACAAGTTTTTCAAAGTGCTGTGTGCATTATTCTGTGTTAACCGTGGAAATAAAACAAGAATAAAGGAAAAAAGGAGATCCAAATATCTTGGGGCTGTGTGCCTTTGTTGATGTTGTTTTTTAAATCAGAAGGCTACAGCACTTTGAGCAAGATAAATTAGCTCCCATGTAGGTCCATGTTACATGAGCTAGATTTCTTGCAACAGACAAATTAGCTCAGGAATCTTAGCAATATGAAAAAATATTGCTCTTTTTTTGGGTACTTTTCTCAAAACTTTTTTGATTTATTTCTATCAGTTAATTATTTTATATCCAAACTGCAAGCTATTTGGATATCCAAGTTTCCTGAAGACCAAAAGCATGCCCCATGTGCTGCATACATACTAATCAATAAGAAAATAATGCTGTGGCAGATGGAGTGGCAATATAGTTTTCCAAATATTCACTATCTGAGAAGGCAGGCAATACACATGAGTCTGGCATGGCAGGGCTTAGAGAAGGACTGAGAGCAGGACTGAGTTTAACAGAGGTGGAGATGACATTGCAGATTAAAAATTCAGGATAAACACAGTTAAAATATAAGTATATAGGCAATATTGGTAGCTATATATATATATCTGAAAACAGAAAATAGGGGTCAAGTCTACGACCAAGGGAAGCCCACAGTTACTGACATGGGAGATAAATGAGAAAAAAAGATTTGCCAAAAAAAAACCAAAAACATATACACATACCTGTAAACCATTTCATTAGGAGCCGTGTCATCAAAGGCATAATCAAAACGAAAAGTTTGGTTTTCTAGGTACCTTGTTAAATCCACCTTTTGTTTTGGCTCATGTACCATCACAACATCTTTACTAGGAATTGTTATTACATCAAGGTCTTTCATTAAAGTTTCTATAAAATAAGTGAAATATATATATTTATCCAGAAACACATCTTTTTAATTTTTTTTTCATTGTTTACACTCCTATAACATCTCAGATAACACAGCTCCTCCAAGTAACAACAGTGTAATGAACTTGGGCTTCTGATACCTAGTTAATAATCTACTAAGTAACAGATTTCATTTTGGAAGTCTAATCATTCTATTCTACCAACAGCTAGAAATTAAAGAGAGGTGTTACAAAGTTGAATAGAAAACCAAAGATCATTTATTTTAGCTTGTTATGTATTCTATAATTACACTTTCCATGGATTTCTTTTCCTGGGGCTTATAAACTCTTTTATAGATTACTGCCATATCCTGTGAGTTATTATAAATAACTTATCTACTGGAGAAACTGGACACTGCAATCTACTACCGCTTGGACTGTCCAACTTAAAAAACAAAGAAATTAACGTCCTTAGAAGAATTTTCTTTATTTTAAAATTTTATATTTTTATTTTCCTTAAATCCTAAAGTTATAATAATACTTTCACAGTTTCCAAAAAGGAAAATACTGCTTTCATTCTACATAGAGATTTCCATTTGTATATTCCTTCTGGAATCTAATGTGTAAGTCTTTAATATAGAATTTCTCTACAGTAAAATCCTTTCTAAAAATTATCTTGTAAGCAGAAAAAGCTGAAAATGCTAATGATGCTTCCTATCACTGGGAAAGAATAAAAGCCATCTAGAAGCAGTTTCAGTTGAGAGTTCCCAGGTTATAATTACTACAAAGCACTACAATTTATGGCTAATTGTTGTAGGAGATATGAGTCAGCAAAATACAGAGAACCCAGCAATCCATGATATGCACAAAAATAAAGATCCTTTGTGTGTACAGCCAAGATCACTAATGTGTCCTACTTGAATTTATATGCAAAATTTCTTAAGCCATGCAGTTCAAGAATTAGATGTACCTTTACACAATCAGATAGAAATCTTTTCATCAGTTAACACACTGATCAAACTGTACAATGGTTACCATTGTATGACGTTACACACCAACACCAGTATGCATTCAAGTCACAATATAATCAAAATTTCAACTACACTGCAATAAAATAAAATGCAATTATTCTGCAATAATCACAGAGAAGAAATAAAGAACAGTGGTGAAAAGGAATATATGAAAGAAAGTAACTTATTTACAGAAAAAGCTTTTTAGTTAAAGCAGCCAAAAGCTGATATTTCTTAAACAATTGTTTGGAATAAGACATTTACCTGCTCCCAGCTATTTGTTATAACAACCTGTATTACTTGCTGATGAAAATTTGGAATAGTGTTTCTGAAACCCACCATACATTTCCCAATTCTAAATATATGCCACTGAAATAAAATCTTAAAATATCAGTCTGAAGCCCTACTTCCTGCAAAGTCAATCCACAAAATGATTGGTGCTGAGAAAACTTGAACTCTTTGGTGATAATTTTGCATGTGCATGAAACTGACAGAAATTGATTTCTACACTTGATTTCTATTAAATTATTTGAACACCTTACAGAACTTCAAAATACAGAACATGAAGAAGGAAAGGTAATATTTTGACGTGTTATTATTGCAATAATAAAGGAAACACCCCCCCCTTCCCTTTGGAGGGTTACACACTAATATCTTTGATTCTTTCATACTCTTCAATTTTAAAATGTGGCATACTGCTTCTTATGAATTCTCAGAAATAAAGTACGTTTTCAGAAAATTGTATCATGGGGGTACTGGATTATCTTCACGGTTCCTCCCCAGCACAGATTATTTCATTAATACCTTTTTATTATATCTTATTCTTAAAAATACAAAATAACTTTAGTGCCAACCTTATTTTTACTCAGACGCTCATCTTCCTACAATCTCCTCAGAAATATTTTCTTAATAACTCCTAACCACTAATACCCAAAGAATGCAACTTGCATAGAATCAAATCCCACTTCTGTATTCCAACTTATGCTTCATGACAACTTGCTTTCATTTACTATAATTTCACTTTGTTCACCTTCTATGCAAGTAGAAGGTAATGTTCTTCCCCAAATGTATGAGATTTCTAAGTCATATTTTATTACAGATAGCTTCCAACGCTAAAACAGAAATTGAACTGCTACCAGATTTGTGTGTTGAATGCCCTTATTACACAAGTTGTGCAAACATAGTTCCAGTTAACCAATTTTTGAGATTATGCATTCCTTTCAGATCAATAAAAGAAAAAATACAGGAAACTAAAAAAAAATAAAATAAAAAATAACATAGAAGCAGCAGCAACATGGAAGGAAAGCAAAGTTACAGAAAAGAAAACTAACAATATACTGACATCAACATATGTTGTCCCTTTCCTATACAATTCTCCCGTATCCCTCTGGATATGCTTGCTCCAGATAATCCTCAATATGTAGTTCTGACAGTACAAAAATTCTAAATGTATCCCATGTTGTTTCAGAGCCAGAGTGATGCTCTTTGAGTCCTTTAGCTAAACAGAATATAACAAAAAATATATATTATAATATATAACAAAAATAGAAGGAAAGAAACAACTTTCAAGATGAAAATCAGCTTAAATTAGTGCTGAATTCAGATAGGTTCCAACTATTTTTCCAAACATTTGCTGTTTTTAATTTCCCACTGAAGTAAAGAACTTCATGTAAAGATTGGGATTTAACTGGAGTTGAAAACCTAAAGGTTTTTTGGAATACAGACTCCAGCCTAATGAACAGGCAGTAAGAAGTAAATTGTAATACTACTCATATATCAAAAACATCACTAGGGAGTGATTCCAGTACCTAAAAAGAGGTGTTTAGTGCCATTTCATATGCTCTAGGGTATCTAGCCCAGCCCTAAACTGCAGTTCCAGGAGATGCAAGTCTCCAGTTTGTCTGTAATCCACTAGCCATAGGATGTCTTGAATACCCTTGGGTACCTAACATCTCACAGGACACCAACATTTAGGCACCACCTGATTTTTTCCCTTAACATCTCATTCAAGACCACTTGAAAATATATTAAAAAATACGTGTATAAAAAAAATGTGTAGAAAAGCTTTCATTGGGTAGCTCACCGATCAGGAGATTACTTAAAAGATAGTTTAAAAGAATGATGATCCTAATAGTGACAGTTAAACTACTTTTCTCCTTGTCTTTATTTATCCAGGTTATGATAAATCTATGAATTGTATCTCTCATACATATTGTCTAGTACAACAGAGTTTCATCATTGATCAGTAATTCTAGATCTCTTCAATACAAATAATATTACTATCAGAAGCAGCTTTTCAGAGAAAGAATTCTGGAAAATCTTAAGCAGTCATACCTTTTTTATTGAGTGGTCGTTTTCGTACACAAACACATATCCTGTGCTCATTAATCTATAAAGGAAAGAATCTTTCAGTGAACTATACCTCAGTTCCAGTTACAGGATATTTTACCTCTATTTTTGAATTAATTAACCAATCATTTAAATGAAGAAAATTCCAATTCAGGAGTCATCTGAATGTACAAAAGCCCACTGTGTTTGCACAATAACCAAGGAACTGAAAGGGAGAACCCTACATTAAGAATAACCAAACTCCCTGTAGATAGTGATCTGATCCTGTAGAGTACATGGTACATCTTGCAACACAGTAAGCAAATCAAGCTGTAACAGGGTGGATACACTGTTGATGGAAATGGTCTGATAATGTCATTTAAGGATTCTGAAAAAAATAAACCCATGCTATAAATAATACTAATATACACTAAGCTACTTATTTTTTATGTTTACAGGCAGAAGTATATTCATACATTGAAAAAAAATTAAAAACACAGAAAAACATACAGACAAAAAATTTCCACATAGCCTGCGGTACTTACAGGATCGGCAGTTGTCAGTGGTCTATAATCCAAACTTCCCCTGAAATCTCTTATCATACACATAATTTCATAATTTGGGTTTGTAGCATCAACATCCTAGGGAAGTAAGCAACAAAATTTCTTACATTTTTGCCTGAAATTGATTAATTTGAATGCATTCTAAATTTACTTAAAAGAAAAATAAAATATACATTCACTGATGTTCTGATGAAGCTAATCTATGGATCATAAAGGAAAGCAATTATATAACTTCTATTTAAAATTTTTGGTTGCTATATAATAGAAAATACTTTTAAGTTAAGGACTGTAGTGGGTTTACGTGGCAAGGTTTTGGTAGCAGGGATGCCATAGGGGTGGCTTCTGTGAGAAGAATCCAGAAGCTGCCCCATATTAGAGAAGGGCCCCCACCGCTGACCAGAGCCAGGCCAATAAGCGATGTTCACGCCTCTGTGAGAGCATATTTAAGACAAGAAAAAAAACCTTCTGGGGAACAGCATCTGGGAGAAAGAGAGGAGTGAGGAACAGCCTTGCAGGTGCCAAGGTCAGTGAAGGAGGGGGAGAGGTGCTCCAGGCACCGGAGCAGAAGTTCCCTTGTGGCCTGTGGTGAGGACCATGGTGGAACAGGTTGTCCCCCTGCACCCCATAGAGTACCACGGTGGAACAGGGTTCCAAGCTGCAGCCTGTGCAGCCTGCACTGAAGGAAGTTGCGGCCTGTGGGGGACCCCTGCCGGAGCAGATTCCAGGCCAGACCTGTAGCCAGACCTGTAGCCTGTGGAGAGGAGACCACTCAAGAACAGGTGACCTGGCAGGAGCTGCTGCCCATGGGGGACCCGGACTGGAGCAGTGTGCTCCAGACGGATGGACCTCGTCTTACGGACCCATATCTGGAACAGTTCTTGAAGAGCTGCTGCCTGTGGGAAGCCCACACCGGATCAGTTCAGGAAGGACTGTATCCTGTGGGAGGGACCCCACAGTCGAGCAGGGGAAGAGAGTGACCGAGAAGGAGCGGCGGAGGTGAAGTGCTATAGACTGACTACCACCCCCATTCCCCTGTTCCCCTGTGCCACTAGGGGGAAGAGGTGGAAGAGGGTGGATGGGGGGTAGGTGTTTTTGGTTTCTTTCCTTTGCTTCTCACTTTTTAATAGGAAATAAATCTTACTATCTCCCTACTCTGAGTCTTTTTGCCCGTCACAATAATTGTTGAGTGATCTCCCCATCCTTATCTCAACCCTTGAGCCCTTTTCATCATATTTTCTCCCCCTTTCCCTTTGAGGAGGGAGAGTGAGAGAGTGGCCATGGTGGAACATGGCTGCCCACCCGAGCAAAACCACCACAAGGACTCACTACACATCTACTTATAAGGAAGAGAAATGACTCCCACCTTTTGTCAGAATTTTCACACGAAAGAAACACTACCAAACAAATGCACAACAGTACATGTTTTGGTTTAACCCGGCTGGCAGCTAAGCACCACACAGCCCTTCGCTCCCCCTCCCCCCTCCCTCTCTGGGATGGGGGAAGAGAATCAGAAAGAAATGAAAGCCTGTGGGTTGAGAGAAAGACAGTTTATTAGGACAGAAAATAAAGGAAAATAATAATTATTATAATAGTGCTACTAATAATAATGTGTACAGAAAAAAAGTGATGCACAATGCAATTGCTCACCACCTGCTGACCAATGCCCAGCCTATCCCTGAGCAGCCGCTCTCCCCACCCCGGCCAGCCATCCCATATTATTTGTTCAGCATGACATCAGATGGTATGGAATACCCCTTTGGCCAGTTTGGGTCAGCTGTCCTGGGTCTGTCTTCTCCCAGCTCCTGCTGCACCCCTAGCCTGTCCGTTTGCAGGACAGAGCGAGAAGCTGAAAAGTCCTTGATTTGGTATTAGCACTGCTCTTCAACAATTAAAACATCAGCGTGATATCAACATTCTCATCCTAAATCCCAAATACAGCACCCTTCCAGCTACTAGGAGGAAAATTAACTCTATCCTAGCCGAAACCAGGACAATACATTACAGTCAATGCTTCTTTGTCTGACATAAGGCAGTCCAACAAACAAATGGATAGACTCTATTATACAGATACAAAATGCTCCAGAGCACAGTGCAGGTACTCCAGCTGCTCTAAAGGGATCTGAACTGGTTAAAGGAGTCTGATCCTACTAGTGGTCCTAAGTTAACTCCTATGGTGACTTGAATGCATTGGAAACTTTTCCAGTACTCCCAGATGCCCCTAAAAGCAGAAGCAATCCCAAGGATATACAATATGCTGCATCCAGGCTCACAAGCCCTCCCATCCGTAAATCTGGAATCACAACTACCATAGCGAAAAGAGATGTAAGAGCTCATGCATGGAGCCTCCCTAAGCCTTGTTAAGCCAGAGCTACTGGGCTGGGCAGGCTGCAGAATAACTCAAATGTCTTTCCTGAGTTTTTACACCATTTCAGAACAACCGGAGCCAATGGGCAACGGTGTTTGTGCCTCTGTGAGAGCATATTTTAAAAAGGGAAAAAAAATGCAATGCAACAGCAGCTGGGAGAATGAGGAGTGAGAGATAGCCCTGCAGACACCAAGGTCAGCGCAGAAAGTAGGGGGAGGAGGTGCTCCAGGTGCCCCTGTGGCCCGTGGAGAGGACCATGGTGGAGCAGTTTGTTCCCCCTGCAATCCATGGTGTACCATGGCAGAACAGACTTCCATGTTGCAGCCATGGTGGAGCAGGTGGATCTGGCCTGAAGGAGGCTGTAGCCCATAGAGAGCCCCTGGAGGAGCAGGCTCCAGTCTGGAGCTATAGCCTGTGGAGAGGAGCCCATGAAGGAGTAGGTGAGTTGTTGGGAATTACTGCCTGTGGGGGACCCATGTTGGAGCAGTTTGTTCCTAAAAGTTGGTCTCTGTGGTACAGACCCATATTTGGAGCAGTTCTTGAAGAGCTGCTGCCCATGGGAAGCCCATGTAGGATCAGTTCAGGAAGGGCTGCATCCCATGGGAGGGACTCCCACATTGGAGCCGGGGAAGAGAGTGACCATAAAGAAATGGCTGAGATAAAGCGTTATGGACTGACCATAATCCCCATTGCCCGTTCCCCTGAGCTGCTTGGGGGGAGGACGTAGAAGAGGGTGGATGGGGATAAGGTGTTTTTAGTTTACTTTTAGTTTCTCAGTGTTCTAGTCAGCTAGTGATAGGCAATAAATTACATTAATCTCCTTATGCCGAGTCTGTTTTGCCCATGATGATAATTGGTGGGTGATATCCCTGTCCTTCTCTCAACCCTTGAGCCCTTTTCATCATATTTTCTCCCCCTTGCCATTTGAGAAGAGGGAGTGTGAGATTGGTTGTGGTGGAGTTCAGCTGCCCAGCAGGGTAAAAAGACCGCACCCTGCTAATCAGAATTTGACTGCACCTTCAAGATCTTAATCCTAACTACAGTGAAATTAAAACTACTTACAGTAAGTCCATACAAAATGAATTACTGATGAAATGTTACCTCTAAAACTGAGATGCTTATTATGGAAAAAGTATTTGCCTAATGTTCTTCTTTATTTAAAGGTTTTGTCCACTAGAAGACAGTTGCCTAATTATTGCTGCATTTCACAACAGACTACACAAAGCACCAGAAAGCACAGGTAGAGGTCATCAAGACAACCAGAACCTTCTCATGCGGAAGTTTAAGACTCAGGTGAAAAGGGAGTCTTCACAAAAGTGCTGAAGAGAAAACTTTAGGTATTCTACCATATCAAAGAGTCTTTAAGATACAAACCATTTTTCCCCTCACACTTAAAGACATATTAATGTTTTGCATTTGTTTAAATTTGAGAACATGAATTCAACATAGGTCATTTTAGGTCAGTTTAGAAACATCATTAAAGCATTAAGTAAATTGGCTGAATTATGTACTCAGTGGTGGTACTTCTCAAGTCAGTTGTGCATTGGTAGCATCTCTTTAAAGAGACTAACACATACACGCAAGCTTGCCAACAAGATCATACTATTAGTTTTGCTAAAGCTTTTTGTGACATAAACTAATTTAATATCAAGAGATCTTTTTCTCACAGGGTTAGCAGCTTCATTTCTTTCACAAAAGTTTCCAACAACTCACTGCCAAGATGCCTGCATGATGCAAAGCTAAACTATAAATTCATAACAGATTTCAAGTTTGAACAGGTTTTTTTTAACCTCAAATACTTCTCCTACAAAGCATCAAAGATCATAAAGAACAATTTATAATGTTGAAATATCTCCTGTAGAATAAAAGCCCTATCTAAAAGCCAAAGGCTTGATTATTTTTAAATCAATAGGTTTTCACTGAGAAATAGCCATCAGCAGCACTTGATTTTGAAATAACACATGGAAAAATAAGTAATTATTTCTGTAGAAAGCAAAAGAGGGGGAAAAACATCTAATAGTTATCAGAGAAGTGCAACTATGCACCAAAAATATTTGTCAAACTTGTATGCAGGATGAAAATATTTAATTTCAAGTTTATCAGTTCATAAAAAGTATTTAAAAATGAAAAAAGCACCATTTAAGCACAAAATACTGACCTGAGCTCTTTTTTCTCTAAGTTCCTGCTGTTGTAATCTTCGTTTTTCACGTTTCTCTTGCAATTTTTCAACTTCTTTTACACAATTAGATTTTCTACATGCTTAGAGAAA
>MU012865.1:4381-15759 GCA_011074415.1 Stictonetta naevosa | reverse complement strand
GGCAGGAAGGCAGGAAGGCAGGAAGGCAGGAAGGCAGGAAGGAAGGACGGAAGGAAGGAAGGAGAAAAGATTCTTGCTGCATTTTGGCAAGAGATTGCCGCCCAGGTACAGAATTTAGTTGTAAAAATATGCCACATAGATATTCACATACTCAAGTATTGGGCCACTGAAGAACACCAAAACAACCAGCAGGTGGATCAGGCTGCGAAGACTGAAGTGGCTGAAGTGGATCTGGACTGGCAACAGGAGGGTGAATTATTTCTAGATCAATGGGTCCATGACACCTCAGGCCATGAAAGAAGAGATGAAACATATAGGTGGGCTTGTGATTGAGCTGTGGTCCAGACCATGGACAGTACTGGACAGGTTATTCAGGATTGTGAAAGACGTGCTGCAATCAAGCAAGCCAAACGGTTAAAGCCTCTCAGGTATGGAGGGCAATGGCTGAAATATAAATATGGGACATCTGGCAGATTGATTATGTCACACTCCCTCTAACCTGCAACGGCAAGTACCATGTACTTATAATGGTGGAAGCAACCACCAGATGGCTGGAAACACAGCCTGTGCCCCATGCCACTGCTCGGAAAACTAGAAATGCAAGTCCTATGGCAACATGGCACCCTGTGAACAATTGAATTAGACAGTGGACTTATTTCTGAATCAACCTCATACACACCTGATCCAAAGAGCATGGTATTGAGTGGGTATATCACATCCCCTATCATGCACCTGCCTCCAGGAATATCGAGCCTATAATGGTCCGTTGAAGAGTGCACTGAAGGTAGAGGGAACTGGGACATTGAAAAATTGGGATACACATTTGTCAGAGGCCACCTGGTTAGTCACAACAATAGGGGTTCTGCCAACCAAGCCAGACCTGCCCAATCAAGCCTGTTACGTTCTGGAGAAGGGAATAAAGTCCCTGTAGTGCACATAAAAAGCATTCAGGGTCAGACAGTCTGGGCTATTCCTGGCTCAGGCAAAGGCAAGCCCATCCATGGGACTGCGTTTGCTCAAGGACCTGGGTGTACTTGGTGGGTAGTGTGGAAGGATGGGGAAGTCTGATGTATTCCTCAAAGGGATTTAATGTTGGGTGAGAATAGCCCGTGATTTGAATTGCATGATGTTAATTACCATAGGTAATCACTACTATAACTGCTATATGTCATGTTCGTGGTATTACAATAACAGTCACCCAGATAATGATGAATGAGTTTTGATAAAACTGGACAAGCACAGCGGTGTGATGGAATCAGAACTAGCTTCAGCATGTGACGATCCAACGCCACACACCATCTCTTCTGCGCTGAAAGATTGTTGTGACAGATGGAGCCCAAAGTCATTCACAGACTAAACAAACTCAGTGGACGTTTCATATACATATATGAAAAGAGGTGATTAATTGGAAAGTACTGGTAAGTGTGGGACCTGAGCATGACATAAATGGTATGGAATAAGGGGTTGGCATTGTCCTGGTTTCAGCTAGGATAAGGTTCATTGTCCTCCTAGTAGCTGGTATGGTACTGTGTTTTGGATTCAGCATGAGAATAATGCTGATAACATGCTGACGTTTTAGCTGTTGCAAAGCAGTGCTTACACTGAGCCAAGGACTTTTCAGCTTCTCACAGCACCCCACCAGCGACGAGGCTGAGTGTGCACAAGAAGCTGGGAAGGGACTCAGCTGGACAGCTGACCCAGGTTGGCCAAAGGGATGTCCCACACCATGTGGTGTCATGCTGAACAATTATATAGGGTAGCAGGCTGGAGCAGGAGAAGGACCGCTGCTTGGGAACGGGCTGGACATTAGTCAGTGGGTGGTGAGCAAGGTCATTGCAATCGCTTGCTTTGTACATATTATTTCCCTTCTTTTTGTATCTGATTAAACTGTCTTTATCTCATCCCATTAGCTTTTAATTTCTTTTTTTTCTCTTTCTTTCCACCAGCCCATGGGTGATTAGGTGTGAGCATACGGCTGTATGGTGCTGAGCTGCCTGCCAGGTGAAACCACAACATACACTCACTGCAACAGTGAGTTAATATGTGATAATACCACTAGTCAAATGTATTCCTGACCAAAAGATGGAGACTCAAGCCTAAACAAGAGGGAGTCCCTGACTTGGTAGAGGAGAAGGAGAACAGAGTCAACTGCCTGTTTTAGGTCTCCAATCTCTTCTTTCTCCCCTAAACTCTTTTCTCTCACTTTGTCTTACTAATGCTAATACTAACTCTTTCTCCTAGCACTAACCCTTTTTTTCTTCCTGTGTCAGTCTCATTTCTCAGGTGACAAGTGATAAGGCAATGGCATCAAGGTGCCCCAGCAGAGGTTTAGATTGTCTATCAGCAAGAATGTATTCATGAGAACGTTGGCTGGGCATTGCAACAAGCTGCCCACGGAGGTGGTGGAGTCAC
Source organism: Stictonetta naevosa (assembly GCA_011074415.1). Lineage (NCBI taxonomy): Eukaryota > Metazoa > Chordata > Aves > Anseriformes > Anatidae > Stictonetta > Stictonetta naevosa. The sequence continues at coordinate 13,347 of MU012865.1, read as the reverse complement.
CATCCCTGGAGGTAGCTAAGACATGGGGATGTGGGCACTTAGGGATATGGTTTAGCAGTGGACTGACAGTGCTAGGTTAGTGGTTGGACACGATTATCTTAAAGGTCTTTTCCACCCCAAATAATTATGTGTTTCTGGGAATTTTAAGAAAAGAAGACCAAACTAAGAAATAAAGAATGGTGCCTTTTTAGTTTCTGAGCTTCGCACAATCTGATTCCCTAATAACTAAATATCTAGAGATACTATCAGGAAAATGGTCCCTTTTAATTCACAGGGCTGGGAAATGAGTTGAGATAAAATGTAGACAGACTGGTAAAGAGAATATTTTAAGGAGGTTTATGAACATCCCATATTAATAGTAACCCTATTTATTTTATCACTGCCTTCTACATTACTGACCACTGTCCTAAGCCAGAACCCACTGTGCTGAGTGGTTAAATGAGTGCCTAGGGCTGAGACAACGGAATGCTTGTTTACAACCAGAACTTGTGGTTATAAGGTGATCTTTTTCAAGGAAAGAAAGCACCATTGGCTGAAGAGCAGAACTCGTCAATATTCTTTCAATGACAGGGTGGAAAAAATTCTAAATAAATAAATACATAAAAAGTTACCACAGATAGTAAGTAGTGTAATTACATAGCGTTGTTACCTGCCTTTTGTGAAGACTTTCCCATAGTTGACATATGGAATTGCAAGCTTACCTATATGTAAAGATATATTTACTTTATTCAGTAATATTTATTCCTTATAAATTTACCAAATAAATTCCTGTTGTGGGATTTTATGGTAATGCAAGCAGACAACTGGCAATGTTGCCACCCAGATTCACCATCAGAATTCACAATCAGAACGTTGTGGGAAGGGACTGGGCCGCTCTAAAGTGCTGGTGCAGACTCCGCTTGAGTATCATGTGTGGGTTTGGGCACCACAATACGAGAAAAACTCAAACCTATTAGAGTGTCCAAAGGATGGCTATGCAGATGATGAAGGGTGCAGAGGGCAAGATGTATGAGGAGCGGTTGAAGTCACTTGGTTTGTTCAGCCTAGAGCAGAGGAGGCTGAGGGGAGACCTCATCATAGCCTCCGGTTTCCACCCAAGGGGGAGCAGTGGGGTGGGCGCTGATCTCTGCTCTCTGGGGACAGCGGCAGGACCTGAAGGAATGGCATGGAGCTGTGACGGGGGAGGTTCAGGCTGCGTGTTAGGAAAAGATGCTACACCAAGAGGGTGGTCGGGCGCTGAACAGGCTCCCCAAGGCATGGTCATGGCACTGAGTCTGCTGGAGTTGAAGAAGCATTTGGACAGCACTCTCAGACATAGGGTCTGGTTGTTGGGTGGTCCTGTGTGGGTTCTTGTGGGTCCTTCCAACTCAGGCTATTCTATGATTCTATGATTACTCTTTAACAAATTTCCAATAGCTGAGACTTCTTCCACATGAATTTTTACCCTGATTTATATAGCTAGGAACAAGATGTGTGTCATACCTAAGTGCCATGCTCTCCTTCTTCTGTTGAAAGACTTTGACAAATTATCATTTTTTACTAACATGTAAAAATATGCTTGGCTATATTAAGTACCCCTAAAAAAGACCACTTCTTTTCTCCTTCAAGTTAATCTATAATTACAAGATGATGTCTGAAATAGCCACTTTCTGCCCCGGTCCTCTCTTATTTAGCATAATAAAGCTTGCTTTCATATGGCAAAAAGCAGTATGAAAAAATGAAACTGGTATATGTTCGTCTAAACTGAGTAATCAAAGGATACACTCATAAGCTGTAGCTTTTGAAAGCTAGTCTAAAGAACCAAAGTAACAAAAACAATTTTGAGCTCAAGAGGTAAGATCTAACAAGGAGAATGGCTCTGCCAGGAGCATGTGAGTCCACAGCTGGCTCCACTACTGAAATTTAGGAGGCCGGAATTCATGGAAATCAGCATGATTAAAAACTGTTCCCCTGCCTTTCAAATACCTCACCCAGAGGGAAGTGTTGCTAGTATTTACCTAAGAGAGGCCTTATTTGTGCCCTGAAGTACAGCAGTAAAAATAGAGATCCTCAGTTCTTTGGGGTCATTCAGGACAAACACACAGTTAATCATAGAATCATAGAACCATGGAATGGCTTGGGTTGGACGGGACCTCAAAGATCATCTAGTTCCAATCCCCCTGCCATAGGCAGGCATGCCACCCACTAGATCAGGTGGCTCAGGGCCTCAGCCAACCTGGTCTTGAACACCTCTAGGGGTGGAGCATCCACAACCTCCCTGGGCAACCTGTTCCAGTGCCTCAACAACCTCTGAGAGAAGAATTTCCTCCTAGCCTCTAATCTCTATCTCCCCTCTTTTAATTTAAAACCATTCCCCCAGCATGACTTCACTGTAAAGATTGCTTAAAATGAGGGGGAAAAAATAAGACAGCCAGACTTCTGGAAAAGTCAATGGCAGGAAACTGTCAAAGAACCTTCGTAGCCCAACAACAGTATTTGGATATGTGTCAGTGTTAGCCCATGCCTGAGGATTTTTCTGGAAACACAGAATAACCTGGAAGCTTCTGGTACTCACGAGTAATTTGAAGGATTTCCAGAAGATCACAAAGATGCATGCTAAGGACCAGACCTAACTTTCTCATTCTTGGCTGTGGGTTGTTTCCCTCGAGCCTCCTTCCATAAAAATATGCCACCTCTCCTACCATTGGCTCCTTCCACTTTTGTGCTCACAAGTAACCTGAGAGTGTGCCAGTAGGAAAGCAACTAAATCACCCATCTCCTGAGGTCCATGGTATCTCTCCTGAGAATGCTGACTCTCTGACAAAGCCAGAGGGACAGATACTCCCTCATCAGGCTTTCTCTACTGGATCTACTTGCACAGTGCGCCATCTTCCCTACAGCCACCAGATGCTGACCAAAGAGTGCTCTTCTGCTGATAGAACCCCACTGCCCAAGAGCATTGGCAGCAGCAGACCTCTGTAATGCAGCAAAGTGCCAGAAGACCACACTCCTTCTGTCTGTGGCACCACCTGTTGGACATAAAAACAAACATCAGTTTTTAAAACAGGTGAGCACTTTCCTACACTTTCCCGTATGCACTACTGTGCTAAGCAATAAGATCAAAAAAGCAAGGGGCAAACAGCTGAATCTCTGGCTAAGAGCCAGCAGTGTATATGGCTCGAAAAAGTAAGTGTGCTATGATAGCCTGTGCCACATCTTGCCTTGCATTGCTGATGCTCTTCTCCACGGTGCTGACAGCAGCCAAGGGTGCAAATACTCACAGAAACAATTTCAACTGCTGCTGCCAAGATTGCCTTGCATTTGCAGGAAAAAAGTCCTCACTTGCACTGCCAAACTCCTTCAACAGCACTTCTGGGAGAAGGGAGTGTAGCTCCTTTTGCCAAGGAACAAAAGTTCATCTGGCTCTGAAGAGCAGAGCTGCTGAAGACACTATCTCGAGCTGCCAGCACTATCCTCCTTGTCACCGGCCACAGAGGAGCAACCACGCTTGGAAGTAAAGCATCCTCTGAGGGCTCAGCACTCTCATTCTGCAGCAAGCCGAAGACAGCAACATGCTCTGCAGACGGGGCAGTTGGCAGCCTTTGCTTTGCCTTAGAAGAGACATTCCTCAGGCTCGTCTTGAAACTCATGTGGCAGAAACTACCCTGACTACCTGGAGGGACCTGCAGACGACGGCTCAGCAAGAACAGCGGGTGGTTTACTGAGACACCTGTTGCAGCGAGGCGACAGTGGCCTCTGTCACCACTCACAGGCTTCCAAGAATCCCCCGGCCAGCCTTACCATCCAGCAGGCAGAAATCACATCTCCCCCCAATTATGCCTTCTCTTGTGACTGGCAGCAAACACTGACCTATGCATTTAGCTTATGCAGTGGTCCATGGAAACAGGATGTCCCTCCCATTGCAATACATTGGGGGCCAACATTTTGTGACAGCCGCCATTTCGTGATGGCCGACATTTTGTGGCGGGGAGGGAGCGCTCATCTCACAGTGCTCCCCTGATTGGCTGCGTGCTGTTCAAGCCATGTGCCCTTTGCACGCTTGCTGATTGGTGGCTCACTGGTTTGGGCTGGGAAGTGCTAAATGTGAAAATATCTATTTACGATACGTGCAGTGTGTGCATGTACTGACACGTGTATGTTTATCAAGAAACAAAGGCAAATATGTGTAAAATACACACAGTGGTTTTCTACACAGACACACTATTTTGTATACATGTATAAATTTATTAACTTACTTGTGATCGTATATGCGTATTTGCATTTCTAAAAACACAGAAACAATACTGCATGTTTGCAGTATAGTTTTAAGCAATAAAATCAAAAAAGCAAGGGGCAAACAGCTGAATCTCTGGCTAAAAGCCAGTAGTGTATATGGCTCCAAAAAATAAGTGTGCCATGACAGCCTGTGCCACATCTTCCCTTGCAATGCTGATGCTCTTTTCCACAGTGCTGATAGCAGCCAAGGGTGCACATACTCACAGAAACAATTTCAGCTGCTGCTGCCAAGATTGTTTTGCAGGAAAAAAAAACTGTTCTCACTTGCACTGCCAAACTCCTGCAACACCATTTCTAGCAGAAGAGAGTGTAGCTCCTTTTTCTGAAGAACAGAAGCCCAGCTGGCTCTGAAGAGCAGAGCTGCCGAAGGCACTACATCGAACTTCCTGAACTCTCCTCCTTGCCACTGGCATCAAAGGAGGAACACCGCTTGGAAGCAACGAATCCTTTAAAGATAAGCATTCTTATGCTGGAAGCTGTGGACAGCAATGTGTTCCACAGATGGGGCAGTTCGGAGCATTGGCTTTGCCTTAGAAGAGACATTCCTCAGGCTCGTCTTGAAACTGCCGTGACATAAACTACCCTGAAGGTCTGGAGGGACCTGCAGAGGACTTGTCTCGGCCAGAATCTCGGGCAGTTTACAGAGACACCTCTTGCATCAGGCCACCAGTGGCCTCTGTCACCACTCACAGCCTTGCAAGAACTTTCTGCCAATCTTAACCTCCAGCAGGCAGAACCCCCCTGCCTCCTCCCTAGATATCCCTCCCCATGCAATACACTGGGGGCTGACATTTTGTGGCGGGGAGGGAGAGCTCTTCTCACACTGCCTCTCTGATTGGCTGTTCATGCTGGTCAAGCCATGTGCCCTGTGCTCACCCATTGATTGGTGGCTCTCTGCCTTTTCTCCAGGAAGCGCTAAATGGGAAAATATCTATCTACAGTTTGTGTAGTGTGTCCTTGTATTGACACGTGTATATATATCTACAAATATATGCTTATATATGTAAATATACACAGTGGTTTTCTACATAGACACACTATTTTATATACATGTATACATTTATTTGCTTACCTATAATTGTATATGCATATTTGCATTTCTGGAGACACAGAAAATAAATACCTATATATCTGCAAAAGCATCGGTGCAGAGTAGATGAAATATCTCGTGCTAAGACCTAGTGGAGCACATAATAAAGTTTGTGAATAAGAGTGGTCTTTTGGACTCTATCCCCTCAAATTGCTCCAGGAGCAGGGCCAACTTTGTGGGAACCAGAGGACCTGTCTGACTGCATGGAGGCCATCAGTGGCTCCTGCGGGCTAGTCTCAGCACCGCGGTGTTGTGGATGTCACCAGCTCAGGCCAGGTTACTTTGGTGCACAGGGTGTGAGCAGGCAGGCTGGTGTCAGTGACAGGACAAGTGTGTTTGGTGGCTGCTTCAGTGACTTAGGTTATGCAAAAGCAAAGAGGAAAAACTGTTAAAAGAGATGATAGGGAAGATAAGCCAGGACCCCAGATGGCCCTGGCAATTGAAAACAAACAAACAAAACAACAACAACAACAACAACAAAAACACTACCAAAAACCACCACCACCACCACCAAGAAACTACAATGATTTTCTGTGAGAAGTGTAAGGTCTGTGTAGAAACATATCAGCATTGTTATGGCTGAAACCATGGAACATGATAAAGAGAGATCGGTGACATCCCCATTGTATCCATTAACACCGTTGCGTTAAGGGCTCTCTACTCTCCAGGGAAAGGGGAGCCAGGAGCTGGTGAACCCCAGCACAGGCACTGGCCTCATCAGCGGTGCACAGCTGAGTCCCAGGGCCAGGTCCATCACCATTCCCAGAGAAAGTAGACAATGAAAGAGGTCTAAATTCTGTCTAGGAAGTGCAGTCAGAGGAGATGGGTCTAGCGACAGGACTGGAGACAAGCTGCAATATCTAAATGCAGGAGAGATCAGTGCAGGAGAGGAGATACCTACAGCACAGATCTGAGCAGCTGCAAGGAGACAGGGCCAGAGGCGGGGCTGGGAGACTAAAGGCTCAAGTCTGAGATCAAAAGGGGCTCCTACAGTTGTGATGAAGTCATGGTTATGAAGATGCTCAGATCCCTGATGCCACTTTGCTGCATCCTCGGTTACCAGCAGAGAGCGGCCTTGCAGAGATTATTTTCACACCGACTTGCTGGGATTGTGAGTGGCAACAGGTCATCTAGGGATACTAAATCTACAGTGAATACTCCATTATCTTTTAAAGTAAAAGAGAAAAGCAAAAGAAAAAACAGAAAAAAAAAAAACAATGAAAATGTGAATAATCCAGCTTCCCATTCCTCACAGTTAAACTAACACCATCTTTTAGACGAGAGACAGCTTTCTCTCTCTCTCCCTGTCTTTCTCCTTTTATTCCTTTCTCCCTTTCTCCTTTTCTTCCTTTGTTCCTTTCTTCCTTTCCTTCTAAACCTCATTCCGTCCGTTACCAGAGGAAGGAGTTTCATAAGAATCACCACTGACACAGCATTAACGTGGATATTTTTAGGCTTTCTACCTGTGCCTAACTTCTGTATTCACAGGGAATGACATGATGTTGCATCTGTTCACCTAGTCTTTGTAAAGTTTCAGTTTTACAGAAACAGTACGGTTTATGTCTTATGGTGTGAGCTGGTGGTAGGGCAACATCTTGATGTTGTTGAGGAAAACAAAAGAAAATTGCAGATAAGGAGGCAATACTGTAATGGAATAGAATTTGCAAGAGGCAGTTGTCTCTCATCTAAAGGACTGTGGCAGTTTAAATGTGAGGAATGAGAAGCTGTGTTATTAGATTTTCATCGTTGTGTGTTTTTTTTTTCTTTGTTTGTTTATATGTTTTCTTTAGTTTGTTAGTTTAAAGGAAGTTAGGGCACACAGCTATAATTGGCATCCCTAAAGGAGCTGTGGCCTCTCACAATCCCAGCAAATCGGTGTGAAAATAATCTCTGTATAGTGCAAGGCCGCCCTCTGCTGGTAATCTCTGCATAGTGCAAGGCTACAGCGAAACGGCATCGGGGATCTGAGCATCAGCTCAGATCTATGCTGTAAGTATCTCCTCTCCTGCACTGATCTCTCCTGCATCTAGATATTGTAGTTTGTGTCCTGTTGAGGACACAGGCTGTTGCCAGCCTCATCTCCTCTGACTGCAATCCCTGGACAGAGTAAGGACCTCTTTCCTTGTCTGCTTTCTCTGGGACTGGTGATGGACCTGGCCCTGGGACTCAGCTGTGCACTGCTGATGAGGCCAGTGCCTGTGCTGGGGTTCACCAGCTCCTTGCTCCCCTTTCTCTGGAGAGCAGAGAGCCCTTGATGCAGTAGTGTTTATGGATACAACGGGGATGTCACCAATCTGTCTTTATCATATTCCCTGGTTCAGCCTATATATTGCTGATATGTTTCTACACAGACCTTACACTTCTCACAGGAAATCATTGTATTTGTTGTTGTTGCTGTTGTTGTTTGTTTGGTAGGTTGTTTTTTCAATTGCCAGGGCCATCTGGGGTCCTGGCTTATCTTCCCTATCATATCTTTTAACAGTTTTTCCTCTTTTGCTGGTATGTAAACTGAGTCCCTGAAGCAGTCACGGCACTGGTCCTGTCACTGCCACTTGCTTGCCTGCTCACACCCTGTGCACCAAAATAACCTGGCCTGAGCTGGTGACATCCAGAACACCCCAGTGCTGTGACTGGCCCATTGGAACTCCTGCTGACCTCCCTGTGGCCGACAGGTCCTCTGGTTCCCAACAGGTTGGCCGTGTTGATGGAGCCATGTGAGGAGACAGGGACTGTAAGTCCACCACTATTCATTCACAAATTTTATTATGTCCTCCACTAGCTCTTACCATGGGATGTTTTATCTACAGATGCTTTTGCAGATGTACAGGTATTTATTTTCTGTATCTTCCGAAATGCAAATAATATGATTACAGGTAAGTAAATAAATGTATACATAAATACAAGAAAGTGTATCTAAGTATAAGAACACTGTGTATATTTACACATATTAGCATTTATTTGTAGTTATATATACATGTGTCTGTGCACGCACACACTGCACGTATCGTACATAGATTTTTTCACATTTAGCGCTTCCTGGCTGAAAGGCAGCGGGCCACCAATCAGCGGGCAAGTGCAGGGCACATGGCTCGAACAGCACACAGCCAATCAGAGAGGCCCTGTGAGATGAGCACTCCCTCTCAGCCACAAAATGTCGGCCATCACAAAGTGGTGGCTGTCACAAAATGTCGGCCCCCAGAGTATTGTACAGGGAGGGACTTCCTTTACCCATGCACCACTGCAGAAGCTAGACATATAGGTAGGTTTGGGTTGCCTGTCACAAGATTAGGCGTAACTGGGAGAAGGCACGGGGGTTCTGCCTGCTGGAGGGTAAGACTGGTGGGAGGTTCTTGCAAGCCTGGGAGCGGTGACAGAGGCTGCTGGTGGCCTGCTGCGAGTAGAGTTTCAGTAACTCACCTGCACTTCTGGCTGAGCAAAATCTTCTGCTGGTTCCACCGGGCAGTCAGGATGGTTTTTACCAATTGAGTTTCAAGATGAGCCTGAGGAATATCTCTTCTAAGGCAAAGCCAACACTGCCAGCTGCCCTGTACGTATGTTAGGGTTAAGAAACATTTCTTGGTAATGGGATGAGAGATTCATA